>JASANC010001691.1:0-14149 GCA_030248135.1 Theristus sp. LFF4_11 | reverse complement strand
GGGGGGGGTTTATTTGGAAATCCATTTTTAGGGGAATGCAAAATTTACAAAAATACCTTATATGGCAAGAAGAAAGTCTTAGAAACTTCTATTTTTCTCTATGATTTCCTTTTGTAACAGCTTTTGTAATGGGGTTACTATCACTAACTCATCCTTTGGGGCCTTTGGTAAAATAATTTCATCATTTTCACTGTAACCACCACTGAATTCTCAGTATATGTTTGAAGGAATAAGGTTTCCGTTAATCCCCTTGCGGGATGGTATTTTTTGGGGGGATTATAGCTTGGAAACTTGTCGAGGGGGGCTTATTTTTTTGGGGGGTTAATTTTGGGGGGGTTTAATAGAGGTAATACAGGAGCATAAAACTGCACGAAAGGAGCTTCAGTCTTCTAGTGAACTAACGCCATTTCTACATTCGAGAGAAAATAAACTAATGCTTTTGGTCAATTTCGGACCCTCCCCCACTTTTCCACACTACAACTCTATATTAATCTATCATTAGTTTGACTTTCCGCATTTTCGAAAATAATTTTTTCCAAAGACAACGCCAACAGTGGTTGATCAATTTGTCGAGCCTATTATGTTTCTTCCATTATATTATGTTCCGATCAAATTGAGTTCCATTTTATTAAATCAAAACGAACTTATTTGTTGTTGAAATGAAAAGTTCTAGACTTTCCAAAAAATGAGAACGTCTGGCTGTGCTAGAAAGTTACTGCGATTTAAAAGTTAAGAAGCAGATAATTGGGAACTGCCAAAGTTTTTGTGCACCAGAGATGTTGTCAATGCGATCCGGTTGTTGTACAACACAACATATACAACTATGACAAAACATTGTTTATCGGCAATGATGAAAACGCAATTAATGAATTTTTTAAAATGCTCATCGCAAATCTATCTGAAATCGCCACGCGACCAATTAGCGAACGCACGCATGATACCTAATGTACCTTATGTACTCAAGCTGTGTAGAAACTTGAGTGGGTGTTAAGTTGACAAGACTGTTGGACTGAATTCGCTCAGGAGATTCCTCGGGTATGATGTCAGCAGGGCACTTCTAGAGTTTCACCAGGAAAATTGTCATTGATGAAGTATCACGCCAAACATACGTGGCGGAAATTGTTGGAGGTGTCCTGTCCCGCGTGGTGTCCCGGAACTAAAAGTAACTGATCAGAAGTGAGTAGCAAAATAACTCTTGGCTGTACTTTTATTTCCGGATCGACACCACGGCGGACACGGAAACCGCTCCGGAAAACGCCGCAGGCAGAACACCGAACATCACTTCAATCATTTTATATAGCGGTTTTCAAATTGCTCAATGATGGTAATATCTTTTATTTTGGTCCCGCGTCTCAATGCGCGCATAGATGGGTAAGCAGTCTCATGCACGACGCGGGAATTCAAAATTGGCAAAGGGATCCGAGTCCCCTACATAAGGCCCGGTCACTTAGGCTATTCTGAATTACCACATAAAGATTGAAACTAGATTGATTGAAAAAGATTAAACTTTCACGTCCACAACCGCATTGAGTTGAAGGTAAATAAAAGATAATAGTTGAACGACCAGTCAGCCCACTCGATTTCAGTCGCCAGCCAGGTCAGTCCAAAAAACTTTCAGAATTTTGATCTTCTGTTAAGTTGCATCTCAATTCATTTTTTTCGAAACATTTATACGAAGCATTTTCAGCAAAATAAATACAGAAAATGGATGCACTCCTCTCATTCAGTTTTGTATGACAGCATTACCAAGAGACGACAATGAATTATATTTTTTGGGGCCATTTTTCACTTTTATTTTTCATCCATTCATTTTTAGCGTCACATTTTATCCATGCGACTGTGCTGCACTAGCTGCATACCGCTGTATCAGGATATGATTACCATATTTGTGTATTTTTGCTGGAGAAAATATCCCGGCGTAGCAAGCCAAAAGCAATTACAATATTCACGTTCCCTTTGAAAATCGTTGGGCTGGCGCCGTGTTTCGTTTTGGACGTTTACCCTCGGTTGTTTGAAAAACATAGCAGGGAAACTCCTGGGCAGAATTTGAACGAGTTTTGAAAACCGAATGTCTCTATGACGTGAAGAATAAAAACTAACTGAAAAATATGTCGCGTTTGTTTAAAAACAACGACAATAAAAAGGAATAATTCAAAGTAAAAAAAGCGTGAGCCCACGCTCATTTGCTCTCAACAGCACTTGAAGTATCATTTATCATTCACGCGTGTGGGCAGCTTTTTGCACAAAACACACAAGCTGAACCATATTGGCATGTGATGAAAAAGCATGAATTGAATCTAAATGTACTTTGTTTTCTATTTTATGATCTTTTATTTTAGTCAAGGCAAAAAGTTTCATGCATGACGAGCGAATTTAAAATTGATAAAGTGAACCGAGTCTCCTAAATGGTACCGGGTCACTTAGGCTATTCTGAATTGCCGATTGAAACATTGAAATTTAAGTCTTTTATTTTGGTCCCGCGTCTCAATGCGCCCATAGATGGGTAAGCAGTCTCCTCTCATGTACGACGCGGGAATTCAAAATTGGCAAAAGGATACGAGTCCCCTAAATAAGGCCGGGGTCACTTAGGCTATTCTGAATTACCACATACAGATTGAAACGTCGTAGTTTCCTTTTACGTCCACAGCCGCATTGAGTCACAGGTCTTAAAGAAAAGACAATAGTTTCCTTTCGACTTGGGGGTTGGTGGGGATTTTTTGGAGGGTGTGGGGGAGGGGGTACACAGACAGAAAAATTGCGTGATTACAGGGATAGTGCTTAATTTCTGTTGGAAAAGACACTGAGCAGTCAACATACTTTGTGCAAAATAGCTGCCTGTTTGGTGACCCCATGACGGCCCCACATTAACATCAATAAAAACAAAAAAGTTACACCCGTGCAGACCCTAAAGCTCGTTACGGAACAATTGAGAGGTGAGATCTATTGACCGCCACCGTGAGGAGAGAGGACGGTTGCGATCCTGTGTTTTGGCTCTGTGGTCAGTTTTATAAAAGTGAGGAGTGTCTGAAAAGTGAGGAGTTTTACTACACGGCGTTCCAAAAGTCACACCTTGACAATTTCTAAATAAAATTATGGAGGTGAACCGGCAGAATAAAACAATTCAGTGCTGATTTTGGCAAAAATATCAGACCAATATGAAAACTCGATCAAAAAGGAACTCCAGGTTCAATTCTTCAACCAGGATTCGTTGCGGTCTAACTTTCGGCACACCCTGGAGTAAAACTCCTAACTTTTCAGACACTACTCACTTTTATAAAACTGACCACTGGAGGGGAAGGAGGGAGTGAGTCTTGTACCCGTGTCGACGTAAAGGGGGAGGGGGAATACATGGTAGTTGCCGTGCACGGGCAGGTTTTTTGGCTGAATGGGCCAATGGGGGTCCCCGCGTTTTCGGCCCTGACTGGCTGGTGAGCCGAGGTGCTGCTTCTGAGTCACAGGTAGTTTGTGAATTCGTTTGCATCATTAGTGCAAGCAACAAGTGCATCGTATGTACAATATAGCTTTGCGGCTTTTTATGCATTCGCGAAAGCACAGTTTCGTTGCTCGCTGTACGGTTTTTTATTAAACTGCATGAATGCGCCAAAACAGTTTTTGGCTGAAGAATTTCAGTCGCCTGGATGCTAAGCCGACCAAAAAATCTGAGAGAGTTTTTATCGACGTCTTATACTTTGCTGCCCACATTTTATGATCCACTCGAATTCTGATATTGCACATGACAGACAACCGACAAGCGAAAATTTGATTAACGATGCTCGGTTTGAATTTGGCTGCATCACAAATGCAAAATACGTCCGTTGCTAAAATCTGTCTCCAGACACTTGTTAGACTTCAGACAAAATGTTACAAACAACCGTTTGGCCATGGCCATGAAATTATATGCTTCCAGTGCATGAAGAGACCGCACAAAGAACTTACTGTGTTGGACCCTTTTCAGTGAAAAAACAAGATATATTCACAAAAGTCTCCTAGCTTTAAAAACATAATTCCTTTTTATCTTGCATGCTATTCAACATAATCCCCCAGGATTGGTAACAATTTTTAAGCGAGCCAAGTTAAAAAAAGATAACTAATCATGACAGAACCCAAAAAAACTTTATTTTTATTGCGCTTTCTAGCAAAAGAAAAAAAATGGTGGGGAAAATTCTGAATCGAATTCTGCCGTTCTGTGGGTAAAAAAAACGCAGAAGAAAAGAGGGAGCTTACCAACAAGAAAATAGGACAATATCGATCTGACAATGAATTCGAAATTCAAAGTTTTGGCAAGGCTGAGCAAGCCAAAACGTTTTCAATACAAACATTTGCACAAACTATAAAGTGAGCTACCCCGAAGCCGCAGATGTTTTGAAACTAGGATTTAACGGTAGAGCGCGGGTGGGCGAACGCTCGAAAACCCTTTTCTCCGGTAGAATAAAAAAATTAATGTAATTTTCTTTTTCGGTCAAAAAGATAAAACTGCGGCTGGATTAAAAGTTTATGTGTATATCATCCGTATAAATAATATAATTAGCAACCGCATGCACAGTGTATGTTACAGGCGACTACGAATGAATTTCAGTGAAAAATCAGTCGATAATCTAGGTGATAAACACAGAAAAGATAACGCACATGCAGATGCACATGTTCTTGCAGGTGCACATGTTCGTTCACTTATCGAGTCACATGCACAAACCGACCCGGCCTCCACATCTCTAGGCACAGTTTTTGAAAAGATCTCAATTTTTGACGAAGTTCAATGGAACTGTCTCGATGCGCTAAGTTCGATAATCATATTTGTCTTGATGTAACCGTGTTTTTTATAGCCAGGAAACAGAAAAAACGTTTTTTTTTCAGAAATAAGCTTTTAACTCGCCTATGCGTAAAGCTATTAACAAAATTGAAAAACCAATCAGTTTCGCCGAACATACGCACATTTTTTACTAATTTATAACTGATTGATGTGAACGCGGAGTTTGCCTGTACAAAATAACATGCATCAACTGCACGTGTAATATGCAACCAACCAATCAGCTAGTTGTACAGGGTGAACCAAAAAAGGTTCCAATTTCAAAATACGTTCACTGGCGTGTGCTGAGGTTCGAGCTGAAAATTGGGACTCCATTAGAAAACATTTGGAGGTTTTTCAGACCAAATTTTTTCACGGTACGGTATGGCCGATTAAACATGGCAGCTTTTTTCAGGGTTCAAGGAGCGCGCGAAATTTGAATGAAAGAAAAACGACGTTCAGAAACCACATTGTGTGCCAAATTTGACTAGTTTTTTTTAAATTAATGGATTATCCGCGTTATTCTATGCATTCTTTCTCCCTTGCACACATGATTGGGAATTATGTTGGCATTTTTGAAAAAGACAACTCCTAGTCTGCGACTGATCCCGCCTTGATGGACTGCCTTATTTATTCGGCCGTACTGTATGTTGCCCCTATCACTCACTACAGCAGAATATCTGGAAAATATAAAAAATCGACAAATGTTGTGAAATCCAGAGCGTTGATTTAGCTGTAACAAAGATCAAATTATGAATATCCGAGTGTTCACAATACAAAAAAAAGATGAAAAAAGCAATAACTCACATACAGTAACTTGAAAATTCCGAATGCCGAATTGCATTTGAACAGTCTTTGATCACCCTGATGTTTCACTTCAAGTCTGAGCGTGCGTGAGCGATTCTGCTCAGAACAGATGCGAATTCATCTTTCCAGAGGCAAATTGTTTTTTTCTTTTTTAATTCACACAATTTGCCACTCTGATATTTTTACCATAACAGACTGGTTGTTTTCTGCAGTGAAAGATGCAATTCCATTTTCAGTCTTTGCTGCCATCATGGTTAAGTGGACGGCAGAGCATCGAGTCTGGTGTGCCAATTGGTGGGAACATGCAAATAACTTTTCCCATAGGGGTTCGGCAATTACGTACAAAATTCAATTTGATCTCGCATGACAACACATCAGTTTGGAAGTCCGTTTATGATCAATGTTAAACAGTGAGATTATGGATGAACATTGTTTTTTTGTCAAAAATTGATATTTTTTTAAAAAATTACACTGTAAAATAAACTGAAACGTGTTAGCCAAAAAAATTATCGTAAAAACTTCCCAAAGTGTTCTGACAGTGTTCCAAAGTTTAAGCTTCGAGGACCCTTTGTTACAGCTAAATCAACCCTCTGCATTTCACAACATTTGTCGATTTTTCATGTTTTTCAGTTATTCTGCTGTAGTGGGTGATAGGGGCAACATACCGTAAAAAATTTAGTCAGAAAAACCTCCAAATATTTTCTAATAGTGTTCGAAATTTCAGCTCGAAAGACCTCAGCACACGCCATTGAGCGCATTTTGAAATTGAAACCTTTTTTGGTTCACCCTGTATGTATTAGCCAGGTGGACTGTATTTTAACATCGTTATTTTTAAAAAATGCAGTTTTATGTTTCATATTTTAAAAAACTTGAATTTTTTTAAACTGAAAAAGTCGCACACAATAACAACAAAACTCGCAGGTGCAGTCCTTTTAGTTTCTGAAAATTGAAATGAATATGAATAGATGGGTGCCCGGGTTTATGCATCTGCATTAATAAGTGCATGGTCATGTGCGTCTTCATGTGCATTATTTCTACGCGTGAAATCTAAAAGACTGCCTGCTACAAAAAATCTGAAATCAATTTTTTAGGTTCTGCGACTCAATGGATTTGCAGACGTAAAGGAAACAACTGCAGTTTCAAGCTTTATATGGCAAGTGACTCGGCCGTATTTAGGGGACTCGGATCATGTGATGAATTTCCGCGTCGTTCATGAAACTGTGTGTGTACCTACATTGTAAATCTATGCGCGCACTGAGTCTCGGGACCAAAATAAAATATTATAGTCAAACATCTTTTTTTGTACTGTTAACTTCCCAATAATCTATTAATAAACCAAGTCAATTAAGACAAACAGTACGCTAAAAAAATTGGCAACGCAAAATATAGCAATGTGTGTATGTACAAAGGGCGTAAGGCAGAAAAAACAAGACAAAACAGTAGGATGGAATTTATGACAAACCAATAAACATGTAGTATGCTTATGCTGAACTCTGAACAAATTATTGCAAAAATTCGTATAGGCAGTCGACACATTCAGGTACCAATGACGTACTGTAATTGAATGGAGCTGCATGGTTTGAGCCCAACAATGTTTGATAATGTGGCTTATCAGGGACTCTTGTTGCTGACCGACTGATTGAATGGCTTCGCTCCACATCGCTCAAGGATGAAGCAACAAAAAAAATCTCCTGCATTATGGGTATAATTCAGCTATCTATTTTGCAAGGAAAAGGGAAGGCCGATTCGTTTGAAATGGGCTCTGCATTCTCAAAATTCAGGAGTCAAATCAAAATTATGCTCAGCTCTGGTATTTTTGTGCAATGATTCATGGTGGCATGAAATTTGTTGACTAAATGGATAAGAAAGAATACACAAAGTGAAAAACGCTGTCGTT
Organism: Theristus sp. LFF4_11; assembly: GCA_030248135.1. Lineage (NCBI taxonomy): Eukaryota > Metazoa > Nematoda > Chromadorea > Monhysterida > Xyalidae > Theristus > Theristus sp. LFF4_11. The sequence goes on along the minus strand of JASANC010001691.1, from coordinate 6,662 downwards.
GTTTTTTAAACTGTACTACGCTAGGTAACACATTATCTAAAAATGCGGGAGACGCATATAAAAGGAGGAATATGGCTTTGTGTAATCAGTGAGAGACTTGGCTCGACAACTCTTTTCAAGTCTCTGATGTGGTACACACGGATACAAGTACATAAAAGCTATATTTTTGCGTCGCGTTTGTTTTACTGAAAAGCGTAAAAACTTTAAAGTTATTTTTAATTGTCCTCTTTACAGTATGGCCGAATAAAAAAGGCAGCCCGTCAAGGCGGGATCAGTCGCAGACTAGGAGTTGTCTTTTTCAAAAATGCCAACATAACTCCTAATCATGTGTTCAAGGAAGCAAGAATGAACATAATAGCACGAAGAATCAAATAGTCTGAAAAAACACGTCAAATTTGGCACACATGTTGGTTTGTGAACGTGTATTTTTTTCATTCAAATTTCGCGCGCTCCTTGCACCCTGAAAAAAGCTGCCATGTTTACTCGGTCATTCCGTAGTTTAGTCTAAAATCACACCATGTGCGAAATTCTGTAAATTCTGTGCAAAAACAGAAAAATCAGAGCTTGCAAAACATTGCTCCATGTAGCTTTATCATTGTTGCTAACTTACGCACAGCTGTGTACACACCAGCACCAGCGACAAAAAGGTGTTGTCTTCCGTTGATTTTCACCCTTTTATCAAACTCTAGTGGCAGGATAAACTGTCTGTCCCGTGAGTCGTTGCCTTTGCCACAGAAGGAGACCTTGCGTTCCCCAATGCCTCTGCGATACACTTTGTCCTGGGCAAACCAGTATCAGTGATCCGAAGTCTGATCGTTATTTTAGTGGTTTTAGTGGTCGCTAAATGCCCGAAATACTGCAAATGTTAAAGTTTCAATTGTCTACAAAGTACATGTGCAAAATTGGGTATCGGAGATGCATGAGAATATGACATCCAATAAAAACAATTTCTGAGGGAAATTTTAAAACAAAAAAAATGATACAATTTGAAGTTTTCACACGTTTTTTATTTATTTGGATGCAATAAAAAACTGAGGGTGATCGCCCTAGAACTGATTAGCATCCGATGCACCTCTCCTCCACCTTTTAGCAAGCGACCGGGACGGTACCACTTACCCCCACCGCCCCTGCCCCCCCCCCAAAAAAAATTGGCACCCCCCCCCCGGGTAGGTACACCCCGCCTAAAAATGTCTATTATTTTCGTTGTTACTGCCTGAGAACCAAAAAATCATGATGATTTTTGAAGAAAATTTTTTGATTATGGGAATATATTTTGGGAGGGGTTACTCACGGGGGGAAGGCGGTGCCGATGCCGAGTCGTGAAGGGGATGGGGGTACCCATGGAGGTCCTGGGTTTAAGGGGGTGGGTGTCACGGAACCACAATTAGGTACCCCAACGAGGCGCAACTTTGTGCTAGAGGGTGCCTGCCCACCCCACCTCCCCCCATCTTCGGTACTACTCACCCTTCCCCACCTAAAGATGTCTGTCATCTTCGCTAACTGATTATGACACAACAACTAATTGCAACAACAACGATAACTAACACCAAATATTAAAACAAAAACAATGATTCCGCAAACTTGTGCGAATTTCTGCGGGTATCTTATTGTTATCATGAGTGTTTAAGAATAATTCTTGCATATAGGGTTTCCTTGTGTAAATTTGAAAATCAGAAATTTTTGAAAAACGTGGAATTTTGTGTGACCACCTTATAAGTGGGAGGAGGTCTTACAAAACAAAGATTAAGAACAAACAAAGTTCGTCGTTTTTCAGTAAAAATTCGTGTTTTCTGTCCAGATCTTGACAGGGCAGAATCTTGAGCTTCAACATTACCGTTTCAGCGGTCAGTCCACCATCAAAATTCCCACTGCCCTCCGTGCCCCCTCGTTTGTCGACGACGACGTCTTGATCGTTGTTGTCGCCGTCGTCGTTGTGTTTCTATTTTGTAATGCTCATAAAGTTGTGATTTGCTGTTCAAATAAGTTTACTCAGTTTTCTATTCCAGTTTTTATGTGGCATTGCAACCACAATAAACTTCACGACAACGTTCTCTCTGGATTGATCTTCTCCAACGACGTCGCCCCGAAACTCAAAATAACGTTTCTACACTTTTTTCAACACTTTTTTTGGTAAAAAGTCAGTATTTCAAGCCTGGTTGACTCACATCGCAAAAACGTCTCCTAACAATTTCCGCAGCAAAAAAATCAAGCAAAACCAAAAAATACCTTATAAAGAAGTTTGACCTTTAAACGGGAGTAGAATTTTGACCAAGTCAAAATTTTGAATTTTTTTGTTTCTCGCTGTGTGACACTCCGCCCACTTTTGGGTGGGGGTTTATGTAAGTGGGAAGAACCATATATGCAAGACTTGACAGTAATTTGGCGTTGAGCATTTCATTCCTTATTATTCAAACGGCATTTCTAGTCGCCTGTCTCAATCCATACGTTGTGTTTGTCGCCAGCAATGGGCAACACAACCCTAAAAGTGTGTTCATCACAGCGAGCATCAGCACCCAGCCCATTTGACAGTTTCCACCGAGATTAAACCAGATTCGCTTGGGCTTCCGCTGTTTCACATTTTGTTCCGCAGTGTTCTTGGTGCCGGCACTTTCGATAGCAAACACAACGCTTGCTGAATCATCAGCAGCACTTGTTGCTGCTTCCGGTGTTGTCATCCATTCATTCATAGCGTTTTGGCTTCGGTTGGATTGCAAAAATCGAGGAAGCGTTTTGCTTGAATCGTACAGTACTGCCGAGAGTTTGAAGTTTTCCAACAGAATGGAAGTGTGGAGAGGATGGCTTTCCTGATCTCTCAACTTGCTCATTGCGGTTAGGTCACGTTTTGGCTTTGTTGACATGGCAACTTTGTCATTATTTGACAGAATGCCACATGCGTCGTCAAGATGGTCAAGACGTGCAGAGAAAGTGAGGAGACCAGTAGCAGCGGAAAGAACTGAAAAAATAAACTTTTGTTTTTTTTGAACTCGAAATCGAAAGTACTGAGCTAAATTTAATATAATTTGATAAATTTATAAATTAAGAAACAAATACCGTAGTAAAGCGGAGGAAATAAACAAACCGGCAACCCACTCACTGACTTTACAGAAGTACCGTAAAGTCTTGCATATAAGGTCTCCTTATATAAATTTGAAATTCAAAAATTTCTGAAAAAAGTGGAATTTCGTGTGACAACCTTATAAGTGGGAGGAGGTCTTATAAAGCGAACATTAGGAATTTCGGGCCTTATAAACGGGGTAGGATTGTGACCAAGTCAAAAATTTGAATTTTTTGGTTTCCCGCCGTGTGACACTCCGCCCACTTTTGGGTGGGGGTCTTATAAATGGGAGGAACCTTATATGCAAGACTTTACGGTAGATATGTAACACAGATAGAGTGTATTAAAATTGAGACTGACCGGCAACCACTTGAACCGAAGCAACAACTTCCACAAATCTGCGATGTTGATTTGTTTGACAGCACAACGTTGGTAGCGACATGACTCCGGTAATGAATAGACCAAAAGATCCAACTGCATAAAAAAGCAATGCGGCAAGCCAAAATGAAGAATTTTCACCATAAGAATCGTAACAATGTTTCATCATTTCATTATTGTTTTCTCCAAAATATGGGTCCTGCTTTTGATAGCAAACGTTGCAGTGCTGCAGGAACGAGAATTCATAATAATGAAGTTTGAGCAGGCTGTTTTTCTTAAAATGTTGGCCTTGTCTTGAAAGTTCAATTTCGTCAAAATGTTTCGTCGTTATCCAAGCCGGTTGCAACAAACAGAAAACGGCTGTAACACCGACGATCACTGAAAGAAACGTCCAGAAAGCACCGATTGGCCGAAGTTGATCCGTCGACAGACGATTTGTTGACATGCCATTGAATTTGTAATGGAGATAGTTGCAGTTGGAGTAATCGTTGGTGAAAGTGACTTCCTGTTGATCGGTCATAATATTCCTTTTGTTATTATCTCGCACTTCTACAAGCGAATTTTTAAAAATGCATTTTTTCCGTTTTTATTTTGAGCGCAATATTTGAAAGAGCGTTGTGAAAAACAGCACAGAAACAAAATTTTGCCGTTCCTAATTTTGGCCGGGCACAAAGAAACCAAAATGAACGTACACATCACGCCCAGGAATATCACAGCGCAGTGCACTAGCACATGGCACGAAAATTCTGCATGTCTGTAGATAAAGCTTTAAGGGGTGTCACTTTAATGCCGCAACAAACATTTTACATGCATCATGTTCATGCACGCCGCTTCAGAGACCCAAGATAAACCGCTCCGCGTTCTTAAAACGCGTTTTGAACTCAATTACATTCGTAAGCCACGTATCATAGATTCTTGATCAACCGAATACTAGAATGATAATATTCAGAAGCTCTGGGGATTCCATGTTTGCCCAAAATTGAAATGAGTCAGCTCAGTCAAAGGTTGTGAGCGCACATTTCGATGTTTGGCTTATAATGCAATTTATATGATTTAACAAAAAGAACATGACAAACATATGGATTTGAAGGGATTTCGTTTTCCAGGAATGCTTTAATTCTACAGGGTGGCGCATAAGTACAGGGTGAGCCAAAAAAGGCAAATCTAAAATGCTCTTACTGGCTTGTGCTGAGGTGTTTCGAGCTGAAAATTGGAACACTATTAGAAAACGTTTGGAGGTTTTTCTGACCAAATTTTTGTTACGGTATGTTGCCCCCATCACTCACTACATCAGAATATCTGGAAAACATGAAAAATCGACAAATGTTGTGAAATACAAAGGGTGAACTTAGCTGTAACAAAGGGACCTGAGCTTAAAATTTTATGAACACTGTTAGAACACTTTGGGAGGTTTTTTGTCATTAAAATTTTTTAGCTTACACGTATCAGTTCATTTTACAGTGTAATTTTTAAAAAATAGCGATTTTTGACAAAAAAAACAATGTTTATCCATAATCTCACTGTTTATCTTGCTCATAAACGGACTTCCAAACTGATGTATCGCCACGCGGGGTCAAATTGAATTTTGTACGAAATTGCCGAACCACTGTGGAAAAGTTATTCGCATGTTACCACCAATTGGCAGACCAGACTCGCTGCTCTGCCGTCCACACTTAACCATGATGGCAGCAAAGACTGAAAATGGAATTGCACCTTCACTGCAAAAAACAACTAGTCTGCTTCTGCTATCAGAGTGGCAAATTGTGTGAGTTAAAAAAGGAAAAAAAATACTTTGCCTCTGGAAAGATAAATTCGCATCTGTTCTGAACAGAACCACTCACGCACGCTCAGGCTCGAAGTGAAACATCAGGGTGATCAAAGATTGTTCAAATGCAATTCGGCATTCGGAATTTTCAAGCTACTGTATTTGCGTACCGTATTACCCCATTAACCCCCTCCCCCCACCATTAACCCCCCCCCCCCCACCAATGAACCCCCACCCCCACGACAAGTTTCCAAATAATCCCCCCCAAACAATTGATTGGAAACCTGTTTGAAACACATACCCAGCGAATTCAGTGGCTGAATGAATGCAGTGAGGTCTGCGCTGGTCATCATGTTTGATTGGGCTGTGCAGCCCGGGCCTTGTCGTACTGACGAGCGCCAGCGGTATACGCTTACCAGGCGAAACCGCAAGAAACAGTGCTTGCACGTTAGCACACAAGCACCAGTACTGCTGTGGACAACTCTGTCCCGCGTCTGGTTTGTCTTGTGTGATCCGCAGTCACCTTGTCTTCATCGTATTTCACTTGACCCTTGCCACAAAAGCTTCATGATGCTTCACCAGTTCAGTTCGACACAATTCACTGCACCGTTTTTTCAAAAATATAATTTTACATTTAATCAATCAATCGAAGAATTGTAATTTTTGACCACGAAGTTTGAAAATTTTTAAGGTAAAAAACCGGTTTTTTATTTTTTCAAAAAATCTGGAAAAACCGGTTTTAAAACGGCAAAGAAACCGTTTTTTTTGTGCCAACCCTATATCGCACAACTCCGTTGTAGACCTATAACATACGCCAATCGACAAGATATCATGTTCTTCTCATGGCCTACCGACTGAAAAACATGTTCTAAGTTGCAACAAAACGATTTCTGAAACGATATTTCAATTCAGTTAAGTCATTTCAACGCTAAAAATTGACCCTAGAAGTCATCCAAATCGAAAAACATGGAGTACGTCGGTTAAAATGACCAAATAATGACATTTACCAAAGCACACAAAGAAGTTGGGAAGAAAATTTGGTTTGAACTTTCAAAAAATTATGCCATAAATCGAATTTTCAGAGCAAAGTAGAAGAAAAATTTTTTAAATTTTTTTTTCAAGTTTGAAAAAAAAATCCAAATTAAAAAAACGAAAAAAAAACATTTTTTTCAAAGCCCCAATCCCTAAGTACTAGGGTAGGGTTGGTAAAAAACCGGTTTTTTTATATTTCCAGAAAAAAAACGATTTCTTTTCCGTTTTAAAACCACAGTTGTTCTAGGGGGGGGGGCCTGGGGGGGCCGCCCCCCCCCCAAAAAATTTTGAATCTATTTCTATCAAACAGGTTTTTTCGGCTCAGCTATTATCTATCTAAAAAAATTTCTCAGCCAGCTATCTATCTAAAATTTTTGTCTTCGAAGACATAAAATGAGTCAATTTTTGACCAAAATTGACCATTTTTGATTC
>JASANC010001690.1:0-19429 GCA_030248135.1 Theristus sp. LFF4_11 | reverse complement strand
GTAACGACGGTGGGAAACGACGTCGAAAAACAGCAGAGAAAGAAGAAAAAACTGAAGAGAATGAAAAGGTTTCGGGACGCGTGTGAGAATAAAAGGTGATTACAAGGACGTTTCGCTAATGATTATTTCTGCAAAATCAGTTGATGGTATTGATATGTTTTGCAAAATTTGCAACGAAAGAGGCAACGAGAGAGAGAGACGCCAAAGCAAAATCAACCGCTCCAAAATTATGCATTATTCGCAGCGCCGCGCACGCAAATCATCATTCCCATTCCTTGAACTTGCGGTTTGCGTCCTCTCTCGTGTGCGTGCGCGTGCACCGAGCGTGTTCAAGTGTTTATTCAAAAAGTTCAAAGTTTCATTCAAACCGAAGTAGCACGTTGCAATGCGCGACCGAAACCCAATGCCACAGCAAAAATGCGTTTTTTTGTTGTTGTTTTTCTTTTCCAGATTCTAAGAGCTAAAAGAAAACATCGCGGAACAACATGGTTCTGGAAAGGCGAACACGTTGAAATAGTTGGGGTGTCCTTAACGAAGAAAGTAACTCTGCAAAACACAGCAGAAGTAAAAATTGTGATTCGATCATCTTAACGAACTGGTCGTTATGTAGGTATGCTAATATGGAATTATATTCAAGATTCCCACATTGCTTGGTGTTCAAAAACCAGAACCGAAACCTACCCAGAAATTGCAGAAATTACAAGCTGCATGTAAAATCGAATGTTAAAAAAATTTTCGCCCAATTACCGCTGCAAATTCATCAACAGTGCATATGTGAGAAACGTTTATAAATGACACATCACCTGAACTGACAGCCAAAAAAACACTTTTACAATTGCACATCAGAACAAAAAACAGCACAGCAAATAATGCAAGGATTCACAAACAGAAGTTTGTGACAGGCGTGAAATGTAAAAACAAACAAAACACACGGCTGATGCGGAACGTAGATGAAAAAAAGCATATCTAATCAATTTTTTCATGCACGCTACTGGCTGCACAGGAGAGCACTGTTTCTGACGAGAGCGGAGAAATCGCAGTGGTCGGTCAGGGAACGAAAATGGCGGAAAAAATCGTCGCGCCTATTAATCTTAGCACACCGTCGGATCGGTCGAGCAAAAGGAAAAACAAACTAACAGAAACAGAAAATATAGATCCAAATCCATACGCTGCAGAACTTTGTTCAGTCTTTCAGTGATTGAGAAAGAAAAAACAGAGAAAAAGAAACATGACGAGAAAAAGCGGGTAGCAAAAAAACGACCCGATGCTCCGTGGTATTATTATAAATGCACGTGACACGGGAGGACAAGTTCAGTTTCAGTTTCAATGGCAAACCGACGTCAATCTGAGCTACTTTGACTGTGCATTTTTATCGAAAAGTTTATGGCTTCGCCGCTACATGTACATTGTAGGTATGTAAGCGAGTCTCCCCTACGGCTACTTTCAGCTCCTTCGAACCGAAAGGAAATTGACTTTTGCAAAGTTATGTGAACCCGAGTTTACTCATATGGGAGTCATTGTTGTTGCACGTCAGCTGAGATTGAAAATGAGTTCAGTTCCGCTTTTGAATATCTTTTGTTTCGTGCATGAACTTGAAAAAGCTGCTTTCAAAAGCAAAGATACACTTGTGAACCATATGAACCATTGCGAAGAGTTCATAAACGAGAAAACGTTATTTTGTGGTAAAAACTGAGCTACAGATTTTACATATTGTACCAGAAGTCGCAATTGCAATGCAACTGCAGAAAGCACCACGAATAAAGCTCGCAAACCGTATTTTTTCTGGTCGCTTTAATACTTGGTATCATTTTTATTTTGGTCCCGAGACTCAATGAGCGCATAGATAAGCAAACAGATTCATGCATGACGCGGGAATTTAAAATTGGCAAAGAGATCCGAGTCCTTTAAGTATAACCGAGTCACTTAGGCGATTTTGAGTCGCAGAACCTAAAAATTTATGATATTTAAAAACAATAAAGCTGTATAGAGGAAATCATAGTACTGGGGTGTGACACAAGCCTCATCCAGTAAACAAACAGCAAAAGGGATGAAAGCTGTTCCGCAAATAATCATAATCAAGAAGAATATTCAGACATGACACTTGGGATATCATCGTCGCTGGAATAAACGTGTTGTGGAAATTGCAAATAAGGACGCTTGAATATGCTAAAATGAGAAACAGAATAAAGAAGACCTCGCCATATTTTGAATGGTTTACGGAGGCAAAGGAACAAAACTGCGACGACAGGATACAAGAACGTTTGCCAAAATGGAGCGAACTGAATGAATATCATGCATACATCGACAGTGCGGAAAACTGTGGCGAGCTCTCTGAAACTGATATCCACACGGATAAAGCCACTAAAGGCACAAACCGCTTGTGACAGCCTCTCCGCTATACATTACGGCACGGCAACCATCGACCTTTAGTCGTAGTACGGGGCAAATTTAACCAACCCCCCATTGGGTATAGAAGCATATTACGGGACAGGACACTGGTGTACCCCCGTGCAATGACAACAACAACAATAACAACGCCGCAACGACTGAACCAAAGATGATTTTCTTCGAGTCTCTAGTAGTTGTACGGCGAAGGTCCGGGTGAATTTTAACCAGTGGACACTTGTTCTGGTGTTAAAAGCGAGAGAGGACTTGAATTAAGTCGAGCCCATAGCGCGCGCGGTGGCCAGCCAGTGCCATCCAGTTTGGATAACATTATCTCGTTTTTCCAATATCTACATCTTTATGAATTTGTGCTGGTGGATTAGTAAAAAGAAGTAATTCCAAATGACAATTTTTATTGAAATTAGCGAAATTTCGTTGTATCAGGCACTGTACGACAAAAACACGTTTTTCTAAAAAAATGGACTTTTCTCTCGTGGCTTGAGCGGCTAATCGGACAATTTCGGTGGCATGGATGATAATTTACGAGCGAGGACATTCAAAGAGTCAGTTATGAGAAAAAAGCAAAATTGTGCGCAGCACATTACTGCAACTCTTTTGACGTTTTCAACAAATTCTCTTTCTCTCGTTCTTCAGCCATTATTTTACTCTTGATTCACTTGATCCAGCCCTTAATCCTTGAATATAACGGGCTCCCAATATTTCTTACAAGGTTGGCTAAACACCGAATGCATAATCGACGATATGGGCGTGTGAGAGTGTTGTGCGAAAAACGCCCTGCTTTTTTATTTGAAGGATTAAAGATCATGTTTCTTTTCTTTTGTCCGTCAACCGAACCGTGCACGTGAGTGAATTTTTATTGTTTCCATGAAGTGATTTTTAGTGGATGAAGAGAGGCGTTGTGAAAGATCAAGGTTGAACAGATTAAGACATCAGTTCGCAGAAAACGCTTTTCTGCGTCAGAAAAAAACATTATTTCTCCGTAAAAGGATAGGCGCGACATCATTTTTTGGCAGTTTTACACTGGAGAAATAAAACATGCAACTTGGACTACGCAGAACAGAAAAAGACCGAAAAGCCATGACTGAATTAGAATCTAAACATACATGACGTCAAACTTTTTCAGCAACTATTTAACAAAGCAAAACTAAACCGAACTGGTAACTGTAAACTGGTAGAAAGCAAAATTGGCCCTGATTTTAGAGCGATAACGGTGTGGGTGGTCGAAAAGTTTTTTTAGATCCGTACAGAAATAAAGATTCGGCATACTGCAATATCAAACTAAAAGTTACGATCGTTCGACAGAAAAAAAACAGTATTAGCTTTCAGACGGTTACGCTAAAAAAGTGTTCAGCTACATAACAATGGAAAAAATGGAAAATCTTTGGTCATTTGGAGAAAAGCACAGGATGACGCAGTTTTAGTGGAAGTACTTGATGAGCTTGATAAAACTAAAACATGTTGCATTAAGAATCCAAAAAATGAAAGCTCAACAATAATTTTTCATTCGAAAGAACATTTTCACGCTAAAAAGACATTTTGACGCTAAAAAGCTGTTCAGAAATCATTGCTTAAATAGATCAACTCGCTTTTCATAATTTTAAACAGCCCAAATGTGTCACACAGAAATGTAAACCAATTTCTTATGATGAAAGATGAGCATTCTTTCGTCGGCTGGGCACAAAACAAAATATTTTCAACAAAAAGCAGATAAGCAACTACAATACAGAGAACAAGTTGTTGTTTCTACTCTCTGGTCATCACTTCAGGGCGGTGAACTTCGAAGAGAGAAACAGTGATGATATAATCTCGAAATGATAAAAGATTGGCAGTTAGTTGTAAAGCGAAACGTAACTGAGTATAGTCGAGGTGCGCAACAGGCATCCAAGCATCGACGGCGTTCTATCAGTCAAAACGTCTTGTACTACTACTTACAATTCAGTCACAGCAAATATAGTAAGCAACCGAGGCAGCCAACTACAACCCACGTAAAGTATAAACATTCAATGTCGTCGCTCTGTTCTGGATGTTACTGCGACGGCGTGTGTGCCGAAAATGATCGAAGCGAAAGGAGAGCACAAGAGACGTAAAGAGAAGAGAACAATTTTTCGTGGCCGTACTATCAGAGATTTTACGAATTTTATAGCTAAAATGTAAGCAGAAACTCCTCAAAAACTTGAGGGACGTGTGCTTGTGCATGTACGTGTCAGCTGGCCTTATCATAAACGGGGTGTTGAGAGACGCATGCACTGAAAACATTCAAGACTACTAACGTACACTGCGAATGATAGAAAACACTTTAGAAATGCGAATTTAACCAGCAGGCAAAACAAGTTCAGTTCCACTTCCACATCTAAAATATTTATGTTGCAGTCGAAGGAATTGAGGGATTTCAAGCAACCGCATAATATGATTTCAAGTACTGCCCACCACTAGACCATACGCCGATGCAACCAATCAACGCGCCGAATTCAAATACAGCGCACCCGTGGTCTGAGTTGAATATGAATTGACATTGGCACGGATTTGTGTCCATTTTCAATCACAAGCACTGGCGCGATCGGTCAGCACTGTTCGCAATGCGCGACCTACACAATAAATGAGCATCTCGCTATTCGCACCTTTGAATCTTTTTTCTATTCACGTTTCAAGCTATGCAAACGAAAATCTTATTGGAGACGCCACACACGATTTCAAAACTCATCCAGGAGAGGCACGTCATGAGAAACAAATGGACCCGAACCAGTCTGTGGACGTGTAATGCTAATAAAGCATTACTCAGAAAATATTATGGATTATCTGTTGTGTATTTATTATTTCCAGGCTGCACACATTGCTGACGGCTAACCAACCGGCAACGAGCTCATTATTTGAAAATAGACGTGTTTTTCCACGTCACTTTTGCCCGGTTTCTGTACTGCTAGTCAACGAAAATACGCATAATTAAGTTATCAAGTTCAGAATCCCGGCATCGCAAACGACATGTCTGGTGTAAAATCATTACTTTTTTCAGCTACGTATATTACAATCTTACCAACTTGCCGACCGGAAATTGGGTTTTTCGGTTCGTGTGTTTCTTTTCAATATCAAGCCATTTGAAAAAAAGAAAAAAGTGATGATAGTGATAGTAATGGTAGTTTTGATGATAGTGACAAAGCTAATTCACAAATGGGTTTCTTTCTTGTTGAACAAACAAAGGACTCAAGTAACCAAAACTTTTCAAAAGATGCTAAACAATAAAAAAACAACTATGAGGACACACCATGTCCGGAGACAAATGTGAAAGCGAAGGTAGGTGAGAATAAAATTTACAAACCTTGAAGAATCAAAGTTAAACAAAATCTGAATGCTTCTTGGTTGCCATGACAAAGTTTTTCAGTGAAACAGTAACTTGGTCCCTCTTGACCAAAAGGGCCACTTTTCGAAACAAACATTTACCATCGGCAAATTTATGGCAAAAACGTAAAACATCAAACAAAACACACACCACGAACAACAGACCGACTGAACTCAACACCGTGTTGTGTTTGTTGCGTACCATAATGCACTGTGATCAATCACAACGAAGAGGAGACGAAGAAGAAAGCGAACGCGCTGAGCTGCGTGTGAATAGTCTTGAACTGCACAACGGGAGGCAAAAAAGGGGAGAGAGAGAGATGAAAAAACTGAAACAAACAACTGTGCATGACAGATAAATCAATCAATTTACGGACTGCTCATTCCACTACCTGCGTGCGTTGCGGCACAAAAAAACCGAACCCGAAATGCAACAACCTGTGAGCGCTTTTTTGGACTGAGCAACACATGAGGTTGGCAGCGTCTTGGAAAACGTCACGCGCTCTTGACATTTCAATTCTGGCAAATGCACTTGTTTTCAATTTCTCACAACTTTTTCTCACAAAATTTCAGACCAGCGTTGTTACCTCATAAAAACTAAACATAGTGGTACAGACAAACCAAGAGATAAAGCAAAACTGCACACCAACAAAGAGAAACGTGGGAACGCATAAAAATTCCCGTTTTCGGCAAGTAAGAGCGTTGACACACTCAACAGCTAAAAGTGTTTGCCTGCATTCATTCAATGAAAATATTCAACTTTCATGTTCTGATAGCGGTGCTTAACAGTATCACACCAGCATGTCTAAAAAATGTGTCAGACAAGCACGATTAGTACGGCGCCAGTAAAAATACTAAAAACGAAGTTCTTTGCCGTTGTAATCATCAATCATACGCGCAGTCTCAAAATTAAAAAAAATGTCTTTCGCACCACAATTATTTCACACGCTCACTTCTGTTGTTGTTTCAGTGAAACCAAAACCAGCAAAACAGAACTGTTTTTCACGGTTTAAAAAGTACGTTCAACGTTTTTTTCAAATTTACCGGTATTGCGATCGGTTTGACGAACGCAGTGCGCGTCGAAATGGCCGCACCGATACCGCCAGTCGTTGTCGAACGACACTCCGTGCCACTTGCTCGACGTCGCCGGATGTCTGATCACCTGAACAGCACAAAACTGCAATCAGCTCTAACCATTTCCTGTTTTTTCTCGTTCTGATCCGACGTAGTTTAAACACGGAGAAAGCAATTTTGTCGCAATCGGTCAGTTTTCCTAAAACAACCGTTATACCTCACTACGTCCATTGATGCGATACGACACGTATTCGAGATTGTTCGGATCGGCGGCCGCGGGTCGCGACACGCGCTGTCGCTGGCGACGCCAGAATTCGCGAACATACTTTGTGAAGCCCATTATTATCTTGGCTTTATTGGCTGTCTAGTTTGAGACTTCTGGATATGTCACCAGAATATACTAGACGGTGGTTGGTCGGGTTACTGAACTTGAATATGACTTCTGGCAAAATATCACCAGAATTCTTCAATTTCAGTCAACGAATCTTTCAAACACGAGACTATGCAGTGATCAAATCCGGTGTTCTTGAATAGCCCTGTTCTGTCGTTTGACAATCTGATGCAGCAGACCCTTTTCCCTCAGTCTCTCTGAAGAGCGCCGGTCAACTGTTGGTCCACAAGTTTACAAATCAAAGTTCAGTTTCTTCTCAGACTTCTTGCTCAGCTAAGTCACTGGAACGCCGTTGTCATAGATGGGCGCCAGCAGTGGGCGCAACATGTTCTCTTGATTTTCAACAAGCAATATGCTAGCTGGAATTCTGATGCAACGTAATCTGGAAACAATCGATCAAGATTTAAAAAAATGGAACAAAGTTGCGCTGTGATATCCGGCGACATATCAACATTGAAAAAGAATACCGGAGAACAGCAGTTATCGCGGTCTTGCGTGATAAAGTGCGTTCAGTTTCAAAGAACGGGACACATGAAATGGATAAAAAAAGCACGAAAGCTCACATGGAATGCTAAACAGCATTGGCAAACAAACACTGACAAGCAATGGTACATGACAACTGGAAATCAAGTGGACCATAGATAAAAAAAGGCAACATACATACCAAACGGGCAAACCCAAATCCTTCAGAAGTCCCATCGGGTAGGATAGGCCAAATTCGTGTTGTTTAATACGGGGAACTCACATGTCTGACTTTGGCACCACAGTAGAACTGACGGACCGCTAATAATAACATTAGATATCGAGAGTGAAAAAAAGTTGGCTGGCTCTGGGTTTTTTTCCCGCAAAAACACACATCTCGTTGAGCGGTGTGCACTGGGAATGCGGCACAGAAATATGGTGGATAGAGGCCGGAAACGACCGACCATGGAAGGTTCCTAGGAAACAAGTGTGCGCCACAGTGCATGTTCCACGGATGTCTGTGTGGGTCACAACTGTGAAATCTGATGTCATTAATCAGCGCACACGATTGAACCCGGACTGACTGCAGCCAGGCTGTGCGGCTTTTTGAAAACCACTACTCGCGAGAACAACGGACACATAATGTGTGCACATATGAACTTGCATGTTTACATTGTTTTATTCGGCCTTGCCACTCTCTCCAGTAATTCATTTGGGACTGATCGGGCAGTCGCCGTGTATGCGTCAAGTTTAAATAGGCCGTAATAAATTTGAAAATATGCCATACAACCGATAGTTGATTTTGAACTTGGCTATGATGCGCGGTGCGTGGCATTTTGAATTTGAGGCTGCGCTCATTACCAGGCACAACGCGATTATTGAGTAGCTTTAGCGGGAAAAAAACGGTTATTGGCACATTTGTTAGCGCTAGATTTAAAAGTAACAAGTTGAGTTTTGATAATTGGATACTTTACTCTACAGTGCACACATCAGTCAACGTCTGACTGAATGAAGTTCCAAAGGTTCACAAAACGAATGAGAAATAAATGCTGAACGGCGAAATAAATTATGAACGTGCTTACATGTGAAATGTGAAAATTCTATTTAACTTGCCTGTGACTGACACCGAAGGAATTATCAGTCCTGCCTGTCAGACCTATCAAAATCTCAAGCGGTTTCTTTCAAAGCTATCAAATTTCTTCATTCTTCAATTAACCTTCATGTTTATACGCAATTACAACTTACACACGTTTAATAATGGCCTAACGATCATGTTATAAAATTAAAGAAACAATTTTTTAAGTTGTTTGACCCTGGCGTCAGGCACTTAACAATGTTTATTGAATAGTCGGAAGCAGACTTACCCAGCACATTTAGACCGTCATAAATTTTAGTCGTTTTCACTGCATCCACTCAAGAAATTCGTGAAATTGTTTTGCCATTACTAATTCCAACATAAAAAACGAAATGAATACAAACACAATCTACAGTGTATATAATAAACTGAAGCACAACCGGTTTTCGGCACGCAAACATGCAAAGAATGTCTCCAGCGGTACAACGGTCTGTCGGAAAGTTTGCAGCAATAAGATTTATGAGCAAACAATAAAAAATAACATTCTAAAAGCCATAAAAATCGCGCGTTTCATCTCTCTTGTTTTATTTTTCCACTTTCATCACTGAAAGTGCGGAAATGGGACTTCTGATCACATGAAACTTTTGCGGTCCTGGGTGCCTGTTGCCATCTTGTCTCTTCAAAAAAAGCAGCCCAAATTGCAATTGCACTGAAAAAGTGGTCAAAACGCACTTTTTCATTCATAAAACAACGAAAATTCGCCCAGTACTGTGCAGGCGTGAAAGTTTACAATAACATCGTTACAAAAGTAATAAAACAGCAACTGACTTCGACTTCGCGGAACGACTTGAAAATAAAAGTAACCCATTTTATTGAACTTGATGGGGACATCTCAACCACCTGGTGATTTCAAAAATAAGTTTGTTTAAAGGATAAACAGGGCGTGGGACGCCGGTTTAAACAGGAATAACAAAAAACTGCAAAAAAATCGTGATGTTTTGGTGTGTCCAGAAGAAAGCGAGCCGGAGATGTCTGTCTGTGGAACGCTAAAAACAAGGCAACATGGTTGTTTTTGAATGCACTTATTGAATATTTTTTTTCAAATAAAATGATGCTGATGTGAGAGTATTCCCTTGACAAAGAAATGGGCATCACTGCAGGGAACAACACGCACATGTTGATTTTCAGTTTACCAGTTGGCAGTTGGTCTATTCCGTCTTCTCACTATCGATAAACAGCAACAACAAAGCCGTCCGTTAGTTTAAAAAAACACAAATCTCACTTAACGATTCAGTTTTCCATTACAGGCGTCACCTGTCTCGCTTGACCAAATCGTGTTAAGCGATTACAAAAACGGACAGATTCACATACGCTAGAGTAACATTTGCCGAGCGACATTTGCCGCAGAACAATTGTTTTCTTGAAAAATGAGACAAGTTTCTCTGAAAACCTGTCAACAAATAAGTAGCGTTGGCTATAAGAGTGAAAGAAACTCCGCATTTACATGTGAGTTAACACTTTTTCAGAAAACCTCAGAACAATACTCAAAACACATTTTTACGACAGAACTTCAAACAACAGGAAAAAAAATTATATAAAATTAGTCTCGTTTGGCCTCGGAGCAACTATGTACAGTGTATATACATATGTATGTATATGTACTTTAAAAATATGTTCTCCTATTGCTCAGTGAATTTTAACGCGAAGAGCAACAAGCAGTTCACGGGATTCAGTTATGATTGAATTGAGAGGGTGTTGGAATTTGTGACCGACAAACAAAATACTCCAGTCGATTTATTCAATTCTGTTTGTTTATCTGAGAATTTTACGCACCTATGGAATTAAGTGCTGATGTATTTGTCGGAAACCAGTCAGATTTTGTTTGAATATGCCTGCGTAGTTTACATCGCCATACAGCTTTTCAATTTGAATTTTTAAACGTCTTTGAGCACCAGAAAATAATCCATTTGTTCAGCACGATTAGTCGTACAAAACGTACTGAATGTATAACACAGATCAGATGGACAATATGAGTCATTCGAAATACCGATTAGTAACACTAACAAATGTATCCTCAGAGGATTTTTAAACAAAGAAAGTCAGGCATAACAACACCATTGAGTCAAATGAAAAAAACTGATCAAAAACAACCGAAAAGAACACTTCAAAGTCCAGTATCAAACTGGCTAGAAGCATGCAAGATATGGTTGCTTTTCCAAAATGCATAGCGTTTTCAGACACCACGCAAGCGTAGTTTAAATTCAATTCATTTACGTCGTTAAACAGCGTATGACAGTGATCAATGTTGACATACGGCATCGCATTAAATGCGAACACATTACGGTTTTTCGCGACGCGTTTAACGCCGAAACCTTGCAAAATTGTAAATTCCTTCATTCATTTTCAATTCTTACACCACATTCTCGGAAAAACAGAGGTTCGTATCAAATATGTAGCAGCATTTTCCGAAGTAACTCAGCTGCGAGAAACTAAGTGAATATGCGGAAACGGACAGTTTTTTGATGAAAATGGATGAGCTTGCTTCGATAGTAGACATGCACGTTTGAAAATATACGTAGGTGTGGGTGGTCTACCAACAAGTCCATAACAGTACTTATGAATTATTTCAGATAATGTTCTGCAAGTAATATTATTGAAACTTAAACCAAACTCAGACGAAACCACAGATGCGAAAAAAAGTGAATCATCTTCCAATTTATTTCCAAAGTACAAGCAGAAACTCCAGTGCGATGTTCACAGCTGCTTTCGCTGTGGTGATAGCTTCCGCAGCTGCCAGAAATCGGTGCAAAATAAACACTTTCAGGATATAAAGTTATCTTCAAGTGCTCGAGATTGCTTCTGCGTTGAATCCTAAAACATCAAATCACATACGCTCAATAAACCAACTGAAATGTTTGTTGAAAAATGATTCGAGTCGCAAGAGCGGAAAGAAATTTGTCTTCAGAATGCCCAGTTTTTTCAATCGACAAGGGATCTATGGGCGGATGACTCGCTATTTGAATCGAAGGTCGCACATTTTGGTGGAAAATGTACTACAATCAATAACCAAAAATTCAATTTCGATGAATAAAGGCTACTTTTAATCCCAATGTAAAAAACAAGATTGCACATATCGCGACGGCAGAGGAAAATTACGCTGTTCTGTTTAGTTATTAAAAAACTGCTGCAGAACATTTTAGTCTACAGCAATTTATGAATCCGGCATGAGAATGGATTTTGCGTCATTTGTAACCCCATTCTAATCCTCATAATAATTTTATCACGAATTAATCACAAACGAACGCCAAGCACAAGGTTGTACGCTTCATTTGCTGAAAAAATTCTCAAAAGCTGTGAAAACCCGTCTTAGTATCAATAATCGCTTAATAAAAATAAATACCTAGCAACACCTTTGTCTTGATCGTCGTAAAGGCAACACAGAAGAAACTGATAACACCACAGGCGAATTTTTGTATCACCCGACAACCACAAACCTTACATATACGCTTATGAATATTATGAGGCGACTTGAAATTGAATTCATGTCAAAAGTATAACTTTTATGATCTTCACAATGCTTTTAGGTCATGAAACTAGAACTTCTAAAAACACTTCTAACGTCTGAGCATACAATGTACGTTTTTCGTTGGTTACTGAAAATTATAGTCTCTGGGGCACAGTTTCCGGAAATAAAGGACACAAAGTAAAACTTTATGACCAAAAATTAGCCTTTTCTTGTTAAGATCTTGTCAAGATATATCAGTAAACAGAGAATAAAACGTTGGAGAGCAGAATTTTATAATTCGACTATAAACATTGTCTATTTTAACACTACAGCATACAAGTGAACAATCTGTTAAAACTTCCGTTCAGCGGAAATAGCTCATACCGGTGCCTTTCACAAATAAAATGTTTATAATGACCATTGAACTATCGAAAATTTGCCAAGGCTAAAGAAAGGAAACCAAACGATAAAATGTAAATTGAGTGGCCAAGTGTAAAATACATTTGTGACAAATTGAATTTAATAAAGCCCTCTCAGGTTTCTCAATCATTTCTTCTCACGATCTATAATTCAGAGCATGTTGTTCGTTTCTCAAATCGAATCGTTGAAGCATGTCAAGCAAGATATCGCCAGTACAAAAGCAACAAACAACAAACAATCGAGCAAATTTTTCATCTTACTCATATTTGGTAATTTTGTCCATTTCAACCTATTCTTTGCAATTGAACACGCCCAAACATTTTGCTTATTTTCGACCAAAATAAATAATAGGGGGCCCATGGTGCCAGGTCACTGTCATCATGGAACAATGATCCGGTTTGTTACGTCTAGGTAGCTACTGTGGGAATTGGGCATAAAAAGCTGTGTGCCGAGACAAAATTTAAATTTCCCACAAGCATTACTTTCTTTGCCCGAAAATAAGTTCTGACTCTGAGCACACTATCAGTGGCATTCAGTTCATTGAAAACTAACTAAAATAGTCTGTTTTAAGTCCGAAGAACCACGCTTCATAAATTTTCAATCTCATTTCAATTTCAACTTCAATTTAAAACGAGTCACAATGTACATGATTCCTAAATGATTCGGTTTAATGTCGTCTTTTTTATTATTCTTCTTCAGTCCGAACCAAACCCAACTTACCTAACTTATCTAACTTATCTAACTTATCTAACCCAACTCCACTAACCAGTGCAATTGCGTTCACTCTTTTTTAACAATCATTTCATGGTTAATGACTCGTTATGTTATGGATTGCACTGTGGCCTGTGGAAATATGGATACCTCAGAAAACTGTTACTGTAGTCTGGCTGAAGTCGCGATAAGTTAACAGCCTCACACGCACTCAACATGTAGCAAATCTGTAGTCTCTGAAAACCGCAAAAAAACTATTTTTGTCCGGACCAGCTGAAAACAACCCTTCTAGTAGTCAAAACACACATCATAATGAGATGCGGTACAAACTGAATCACACAACATCAGGGACCAGAATTTTCTGGGTCAAAACATGATGAATAATTTAGCTGAAAGCCATATTTAGCAGTCGGATGCTTTTGAGGGCTATTATTTGCTTTGTGTGCCGCTTTTTGACCAGCCTTCACCAACGATTATACGGATTCACGCGTGCGTAAATCCGAAAAACCAGCGTAGGCTTTATCCTTTAACGTGCTCATTATGGTACCCAAATATACTTTCGGTTTTCAATATTTCGCTTTATTATCCCTGCCGATTGCAACAATTGCTTTCCGAAAGCGCGGGCACAGTTGATTTTTCAAAGAAACAAAAGCAAAAAAGCAAAACAAGAAACAAATCTGTAATTAAGTTATGTCACTCACCCAAATCGGTTCGCCCACAGTTAATAATAGTTCATCAGTATGGACGGGTCGAAATTCACGGACAACAGTAGCATAAATTGAATTTGGGGCCTCTGAAATGATAAAAAATTAATAAAATACAAAATTTTTCGCCTTCCTGCCAATATGAAAATTTCTTGGACAAGAAATCTATTGACGTGTGAGCTCTGCAAACGAACACAAGCAAAAATCGCGCGTAAAATAGCGCGTGTGAATGTTGAATCATTTTTTACGTGAAACAACGAAACAATCATAAAAAAATGGAGACACCAGCGAAGAACGGAACCGAAAAAAGAAATACCAGATTAATCTGCTAAACTCGGAGAAACTTCAGGTGGATGGAAGCAGATAAAATAAAAATTTCCTTCTATCTCCTGGATATTGTTTGGCTTTGTATAAAAACGTTTTCTCGAAAAAAACTAGTTTCGTGGTAACACGAGAAAACATACAATAAACAACAAAAACATAGAAAAAATCATAAGAGTAAAAAACCAAGTGCGATCAAATCAAAACAATTTCGGGCAGCCAATTATTTTTTTCAAAACAGTGGACGTGACTGAATTTTCAACCGGAGATGTTCAGTGGAAAAAGAAACACGCCAAAAAGCTACGAATTACATGTATCCGATTAGCAGAAAAAGGCTATTTAGGTGGACGGCACATGTATATCTGTAGATGCTGTGTGCAAAACACTAAAGTTACGTGCAACCAATCAACTGAACTATGATATACAAAGGCCATCTGGGGTCATGGAATCGGTGTGCAAATGCAACAAATTTGGAGTGACTGGCAATAAAACAAGTGTAACATGATAATCATAATCCAATATGTATATATGGTGAACGCGCGCTATACTGTTGCAATTGCACAACCGCAACTTTCCGTGTTTATTTCTCTCTTTTCCGAACAGCAGATGATTTTGTCATCTATCTGTCAATACACCTAACCCGCAACAACATGAAAAATTGCACAATAAGCACGATGAAGTCAACATGGGCACAACGATCAACTAAAACACAACTACAGGCATGATACACTTGAACGGCCTCGCGCTGCAGGATCAAGGTCGTTTGCAACCGCTGACACTGCTCGCAATGAATGATGAATAAATCGCGCTCCTGTTAATATGTACTCACTCATGCCACAATGTATTGCTAGAAGTTTAATGGTTGCTTGCCAACACTGTGAACGTGAACGTGTGGTCTTAAAATGATGCCAGAAAACGCGCACCTTATAGTTATCATAAATACCGAAGATCGAACTACAGATTTAGGGTGTCCCATGAGGATTTGTAACCTACGTCAGCGAAATTATGTATAATGTTCCATGTCGTTTTATCAACTGCAGAAAAACAAAGAAACTGCTCAGTTTAAAACTATAGTATTCTTTTCGTGGGCACACTATTGAAACATGTTCCCACGCCTGCCACAATCAACTATCGAAGACATGCTTTCAAATGACATTGAAAAGTTTTCTCAGGTAAGTAAACTTTTCACTTTTTACTTTATCAATTTAATAGTAGGTTGCCGTTTCGTCAAGTTTTGCCAGCAATTGAGCTGTGAGAAGTGAGAACTGAAAACGAGAACTAGTTTCAGAAAATTTCGATCGTAAGACAACAAATGTATGACGCATCAAAATATTGGTTGAGTAAAACACGACAAACCATAAAATGAATTGCAAAGCTAGAGAACAAAATGCAGTGCAGCAACTGCAAGCTCGCTATTGCACAATACGAATGGGCAAAATTATTGTCTTTTAAATGGATGTACACACCCAAACTGTTTTAAAGATTCAAGAAAATACCGTGTTCGAACGAATAAAAATATACGACAGTTAATTCATTGAATGAGCGTCGCTTCCGTTTCCGAAAGCCGTGAACGCTCATTGGAGATTGCTTTCAGCGAAATCAAAATGTTGACATTGCGCCAGACAGACATCCTCCTCGTTGGGCCATCTGTCATAAAGACATTCAGACATCTAGCGGAACACACCCGAAATGTCTTTCAGTCCCAGGCAACAAAACGTTTCATCCCTATCCAAAACGTTAGGTTCTACTCATTAATATTCATATTTGAACAAGCGATTATGATTGTCGCTTTTTATCGCAAATGTAAATGACATGTGTAACCCTAATGGTTTCGTCACACGTTTTCGTCACTGATTTAGGAATAATCACACATTAGATTTGGTCCGTTAAGCGACATTTAGCTTATTTTTACACCCCATCGAACAATGGGATTCTTATGGTTTGCTGAATTTTGAAATGGGAAAATCTACACGACCACACCATCTCTGATCGAGAGTGTCCGAATGGGCGCAAGGCAATAATTTCGCAAATGGGCGCAAGGAAGTTCGAGAAACCTCAACCATCTCCTCTAAAAAAAGTCCAAAATGTATGTCCTCGTGCTAGATGGATGTTACTCTATGATTGCTCCGTACAACTGTTCCAAACAGCAACAACAAACTAATGAACAAAGAACAGTATTAGGTCGGTAGTTTCCAGTTGTGTTGGTATGCATGCTGAAAAGCGCATCACAAACCTGAAGTAGAAGTGATACATAAAGCCATTTCCCGAGCATGAATTACTATGATGGACCGCACCAAATGACAGGGGGACCGGAGTACACAGGCGAAATAAATATAACGAAAACAGAACGCCCGGAACAACAACACATTTCAAACAAGCAAACGACTACTACTAGCCTTGTGACGGTTGCGCCTATCAGACTATCCATCTTACATTCCGTCGCTGGGCACGGGCCGCATTACAAAGGTAGTTGCATGCATGTGGTCGAACGGTCAGTGTGATGGTTAAAAGAAACTACTCGAATAAAGTCATACTGAAAGTGAAATTTTATTTTGTGAACATCATTTCGCCTCTCCTTTTCTCCTACTATGTATGTACGTATGTTCATGTATATTGTATGTGCCATGAAATGGAACTCCACACCAAACACCGCACATGAGAACACCACAAATGTACAGTATGGCCGAATAAATAAGGCAGCCCATCAAGGCGGGATCAGTCGCAAACTAGGAGGTGTGTTTTTCAAAAATGCCAACATAACTCCTAATCATGTGTTCAAGGGAGAAAGAATGAACAGAATAGCACGAAGAATCCCTTAGTCTGAAAAAACGCGTCAAATTTGGCACACAATTTGGTTTCTGAACGTCTTTTTTCTTTCATTTAAATTTCCCGCGCTCCTTGCACCCTGAAAAAAGCTGCCATGTTTACTCGGTCATTCCGTATATAAGGGTATATAATATGGCATACAGATTAAAATAGCATGACCGTACACCATCACAATTTTACTCGGAATGTGTGCGTGTATGAATGCAACCAAACACAGAAAAGCATGGACAAAAACATCAGCAATGGCGCCCGAAACACGGCTGTGCGATGCTTTCATTAGTCCCGACTGAGAATGAAAAATGACCAAACCTCGATGGTGATGATAACGCACACGCACCGGAGCCAGCAAGCCTGGCGTATTCATAAACTCAAGAACAATGAAACTCAATGACAGAGTGACCGCACAGAGACGTAATAATAATAAGAATAGTTAACCGGAAGAGACACGCGATTTCTAGCCTGAGGTACAACAGTTTATGCGACAACGCAAACATATTTCTCTTGCCTGGACGTTGTAACGTCCGAATATATTTTGAAACGGCATGAAATTTTTAATGGTCACCCTCACAGGAGCCTGACAGTGCGGTGGAATATAATTCCATGCTGCAACTGGTTACTGAAATAATAACAACACAAAGGGACCAAGGTTACAGAAAATAGCAACAGGAGTGTACGAACGAATTTTCAAATGCTTCCCAGCCACACGTTTCAGACGGATTTTAAGCTGGAGAACCCATATGGCGGCGGTGTCAGTGATGGTAGAGAGAATGGTCACTCTACTCACAATAGTAAATGCTTTTCGGTGCAAGCTGGCACGCAAATATGCGGAGAAACCAAGCCACACCCTTTCTAATATTCAACATAAATATGAGAGAAATCCGATTGTTTTGATCGTGAAATCCCTTTGTGGGCACACACACGGCTGCCACATGGAAAACACAACGCCTTAGAAAGGTCATTATGAAGCACAGGTGGTGGTGGCTGGCTACTGCATCTGATGAGAGGTTTTTTTACTTGTCATTCAGGTATGACTAAGACGAGCTCTGACGCTTTTTTACGCCTTGCCAGCGATCAATGATATTGATCACCGCTGCTGAACAAACCGAAACGACAGAATTACAATCACAGACAGATCCGTCTCAAATTACAGATGTGTTTGTTTCGCTTCGGCCTATTGTTCTCTGAGGTCCTCATGAGGATCGAAATTTGAGACGCTCTTAGAAAACTGGTACAGAAACAACCGCGAAAACAAATTACAAGACCATAAAAGAACACACAAGTAAGTAAGCCATCGACAGTGTCGCTAGAAAAAATAATTCAGTGTGCAAAATATATATGTACATGAAAAGAAAACCGATGACAAACCAATGAACGTCTACGAATCCTACAAACTAATGGAAAAATCATTCCACAAAACACCAACTAACTAAAAACAATCGTTCGTTGCAAAAACTAAAACCCAACAAAATGAAATAGTACACACTGCGTGGCAAAACCTCATCAAATCTTCGTAAACCCCAATTTCTTTGCTTTAAAACTATAAGGAAAAACATCACAACATATGAACAGCAAAATGAGCTAACCGTAAACTGGCACACCTAGCGATACCCCAAGACGAATGGCGGAAAAAATGAAAGAAATCCAGCGAAAAAGCAAAAAAGCCCGTTAAGTAACACATCAAACATGGTGTTGCAGTTGCAAAATAAGTTACTTTCTGCTTCCGAATGAAACTCAGAGTCATCCACTTTTTGGTATGTGTTCTATTCTGTTCTCTTCGCTTTTTTAAAACAAAGAGAACACAGAAAACAGAATCATCGTCAGAATTTATTGCCGTCAGCTGTTTACAGAAAAAAATTTTACCATAAGGATTTTATTTCGTTCATACGGAACGAAAAAAGCAGAAAATATTAATTGATGAGTTGCTAATTTGACGCAAAGAATGATTAGTCGCAATCGATTTGACTATGCAAAATTGCAACGGAAAAGAAGACCATTTTGAAACAAAAACAAGACACAAGACACCAACTCAAAAAATGTACAAAAACTTTTTTCAGCACAAAGAACCATTGAAAAAACGTAAAAACGATCGTCACCAAAAAGATTTGCCTGTAGCTATTTATCTTTGTATCTACCATGAGTCAAAAACACACAGCAAACGAATTACAGAAAAAAAACAGAATACATGTGCGGAAGCACTGATA
>JASANC010001689.1:0-85285 GCA_030248135.1 Theristus sp. LFF4_11 | reverse complement strand
AATATACCTCTAATTTCGACTTGATCTCGTGCATTTTGCTCGAGCGATTCGCCTTCTCAGCGAGCATGTCCTCCATGCGTTGTAGGCGTTTTATGTTGCCCTGCAGTTCGTCGATTTCCGCCTCCAACTTTTTTCGCATCTCGTTCTTCTCGCGTTCGAGTTTCTCTCGTTCCAGCTGTCGTGCGCGCTCCTCAGCCGCCTGCACGTGACGGTCCAATTCGAGTTCCGCCTCGCTCAAATGTTTCACGTGTGTGTCTTTCTCGCTGCAAAAACAGTACACTCTATTGCAGATTTGTAGTTGATTCGCGTTGTACTTGGCTTTGAGACAGCGATAAAAGAACGGCTCTGGAAAGATTTAGTTCAAAAAACCAATGACCAAAACCACAGAAAACTCGATGGGCGCCCTACTCAACGACGTTCAGTGTACGCTTCTCTGGGTTAGCCCTGGCTAAAAACATCGCCTAAAAATCCCAACAACAACAACAACAACAACAACAACAACAACAACAACAACAACAACAACAACAACAACAACAACAACAACAACAACAACAACAACAACAACAACAACAACAACAACAACAACAACAAGCATTTTCAAATCGTATGTAGAACGAACTTTGTGATGCCGTTTAAAAATCAAAACAATCCGATTCAGGAAGCTACCGTTCATAAAGTTTCTGCAGTTTGTCGTTTTGCTCCTTGTAGTCGGTCATCTCCTTGCAGAACGTACCAATGACCTTCTCAAACTGCGTCAGTAGCACTGGCATGCCAGCGGCTTGCAACTGCTGGTACAGCTGCAGCACTTCTTCCTGGCTGAAATGACGCAGAATACACTATAAAGGCGCATTCATGTTGCAGTATTTAGTGCCCGCGCAGCCATGTAACATAGCTGTGCGGTCACTAAATACTGCAACATGAACGCGCCCTAAGTGTGACGTTGAAGCTTGGAACGTTTTGAAACATTTTTCTCCAAATAGCACAGCATTTTCAAATAAAAAAATTGTTTCAACAATTCGCCGTTCTTTCGATCGACCCCACGGCTATTGCAGCCATTTACCATGGTAGATTGTCCAATTCAGCGGTATCCGGATCCGAGTGGTACACAACTTCGGCGGTGGTCACCAGTTTTGTCGGTCGTCTCTGCGGCGACGTCTCGCCGGAGAACGACTTCTGCAGCATCACGCTGCCCCGGCGCTGCAAGCCACGATAGCCGGACTTTTCGCCATCCGCTAGCACCGACTGAAAACTGCGCGCGAACTCCTCGCGCGACACCTTTCCATCGTGGTTTGTGTCCATTTGATCGAACAAATACTGCAGCTCGTCAGCGGACAGTTCGGGTGATACGTCGCGCAGGTCGGTCACTGACAGCCAGCCGCGGTTCTGCTTGTCCAGGGCGTCAAACAGCTGCAGCGTTGTCTCGGTGTCCATCGACATGTTGGTTGATTTTGCGTAGTTTTATGTGTGTTTCACACTTTTCAGAGCGGCAGCGTTACAATAGTATATTGCGCGTACGATGACGTCAGACGTGTGTGACACCCAATAAACGGTCGATGATGCCACAAAGCTTGGCGTTAGAATTTACTTTTTTTGTTTTGTATTTCGCAGGCTTCAATGCGAGATTCGGTTTTCACGTTGAGGGAAAATGTTTCATTGAAACCCTGAAGGATAAGATAAAAAAAACAACGGAAACCACACCAGTCACATGTAAAACTGTTTTACACTGTGCACATGCGCATGAGGCAGACCAGGCACACATGCCATGGGATTCGGCCAAAACATTTCAATTCCGATGGCACATTTTGCGTTTTCGATGGTTGAAAAACCGACGCTGTTTTGACCAAAAAAAAACAATAAAACACATCTTTTGTATGGTCGGATTTATCGCATACAGGATTATTTGAAACCCATATTCCAGAACGTCGCAAAAAAAGTAACGCAAAGCACAGCTGTCATCATAACCAGCAGTTGTTTTGAAAAACGCTGAATAGATTTTCGCCGATAGAGAGCTAAATTGTTGGTATTTTAAAATGCAGCTAAATATCACAAATTTCATGTTCTTCCTAGACATGAGAAAATGCGTTTATGCGTTCTAAACACTACAGGTGCGCTGCGTGCAGCAGATTTATTATCAGCTGATTCGTTTAGCAAAAAGTGAGTTTTCGTTCGATTTTTTGTTCTGTTTGGTTTGGTTTGGTTTGGTTTTCTGTTCTCATGGAATTTTGATCTGTGTGGTTAACCAAAGGTAAAAAAATGGCAAACAACATAACAACAATAAATCGCAAAAGAACGTCCTGAAAATGACCAACTAAAACAAGCCAAACCTGTTCGGTTTCTCATTCAAAACCAAAATGAAGAATAATATATAAGTCTGTTTTCTAAAAAAGGCTGAGCTAACATGCTCCATCACTGTAACAGAATGGGAGAGCTAAAATTCTACAAAATCAAAATCCGTTTTCCCATATGTGCACCGTGTTGTCCCACATTGTTTTGTCTGGTACACCGTTTTTCTGCGTGGAATATTGCTCTAAATCCCAAGCACACCGCTCGAAACTGGACTTGAAACCGTGCTTACAACATTTTCAGTGTTATATACTGCTTCCAGTCAGCTTTTCAAACTACAAAACCATACCAGCTTGAAATATTGGTTCAGTTGATACACCTGTTGTGATCCTGGCACCGTATTGGGCGCATGTTACATGCTTCGGAATGTGTAGCGCACAAATAAAGAGATCATTCGCATGCAAACCAAATTCCACACACTGATTGGCCCAATTATGAAAGCAACCGCCTATCGTCATATCGTTTCTTTTGAACCAGTTCAGTTGTATAATGTCGCATTTGTTAGACCTTCGGATTTTCGTGTTTTTCCTGCATATCCGGCATTTGAAAATTTTGTCATTTTCAGTTTACGACCCCCAACTCAGATTGAAAGCGATTTTATGTGGTTTTAAGCTTCAGTTCAGGTACAGTTTCACCAACCGTATACATTCTATCAAGATCGGTGCAACTGGCATCTGTAACAGCAGCACACAGATGTTTGGGTCGCAGCGATTAGTTCCATGGTGGAAAATTTTCGTTTTTGATTGAAATTTTCTTTCTACTTGCCCCGCCCATATTCAAAAATTGCCCTTGCCAACACATTTGTTTTGTTGAACAAGTGCAGACAACCTAAAAATCCTATAAATTTTCCAAGTGTATCAAAACCAACCCACGATCTTGCTTGCGTCACACAATAATGTGAGCGTTATTCTGAAATTCCATACCTACCTTTTGCATGTTTGTTCCATATAGTGTGACGCACGAAAAACAGTTTGGTATGTGGTTTGTTTTTCCAAAAAATATGCAAAATCAACAAGAACCCATCCCAGCGCTTTTTTTGAAATAAATGCAAGTGTACCTGAATTTGGAATTATGCAGGCAAAATGCAGGGGTGTGGGATACGGTAAATAAAAAGATATGCAGCATCCGACACATCGACAATGAAATTTTTGTTTGTTTGTTTGTTTGTTTGGTCATTTTCGTCTAACGTGATGGTTTTGCCGTTGAAACAAGCTGATTTTATTACCGCGAAACGCCGAGGAAAAGTTCGGTTCGGTTGTTTTTTGTGAGTGGTGAATATGACTCGACACGCGTTGGAGGAAACGAACCGTAAAACTACAGATGACGCAGTTTATGTTTTTTAAAGATAATGTGGTTCCGAATCCCTATCGAAGGTTTCGTTTATGTGTGTAGGGGTGTTGGTATGTGCATCGTTGCACTTTGCACATAGAATCTTCTCAAATGAATCATTGCCCCCGCATTTCGGATTCTTGCTTGAACTGTGTGCGATATTTGATCTATTAATAATATATCTTTTATTTTTATTTTGTGACTCAATGCGTACACAAGAGATCTAAGCAGTTTTACACTTGACGCGAGAATTCAAAATTGTTGTGGACTGACCCTGACCCGTAGCTGAGACACCGTTGAGTCACCTTGGCCATTTTTTTGAAATTGCCTTTATAAATTGCCACAGCAAACATGAAACTGATTTCGTTTCGACGTCTGCAAACGAAATGTGTGGTCGCCAAAATAATAGCTAATGCGTTCAAGAACATCTACAAACAAATAAACAAGAAAACGCACTGACACCTCCTTGAAATTGAGATAAATCTGCTAAAAAAATAGTGCAAATATGTCTGCGTGGGCGTGTTGATTCCTGCCTGACTGTGCAACATTACATTACTCACCAAGTGCAATGTTTTCAGACTAGGACCTCACAAAACGTCTGAACCACAAATTTATAATGTATTCCACTTTCCGTCAGTTCCAGAAGTGGGCAGCGTAACTTATCGTTCCAGATCGAAGCGTAACAACAAAGCAAGGCGCTCTGGGGTTGCGTAATTTATGACACCTTGCTTTTGGTTTTTCACTTAAAAAACTCTAAATAGTATTGTGGATTTATTCAAACATGTCCGAGCTAAAATGACGTCATTTGCTTTAAAAGCGCCCCTTTGTCAAAGTACAAGCACTAAAATTTCAGTTTGGTGTGACTGATTCGACATTCACCATTTATGTACAGGAAGAAATCGGCTAAACGGAAAGTCTGGTTTGCTGTGAACGACAAGCGCATGTTTTGCGACACATGACGTCATTTCAGTGGGACACGTTTGAAAAAATAGGTCATACATAAATAAGTGACGTGTGGGTCTTGAACGCTTTTTGGATGCAGTATGTAATGTACGTATTTTACCGTACGTGCAAAATTTTGACTTGGGAAACCATCATCTTGTTACTTTTCTTCCCGCAGACGCATAATTTTCCTACGTGCAAAAATTGGACTTCAAATACCATTCTAGCTTGCGAAACCCAACCTTAGACAAAAACCAAAAATGGAAGACGAGTTTATGCATTTTTAACGAAACCCAGTTTCTGACCAGGTGACAAGAACGGTGGCTTTTTTAAAACAAAAATGACGCAATTCATCATATCGTGGGACTTTTGAAGATTACGTTGCAATGTACACAAAGTATAGTATGCGTCCGCTGAATGAAAAACTGATGTTTTTGTGTTTATTTTGACGCTAAAGAAAACATTTTTTATGCCCACCCACTCGCTTTTTTGCGCCACTGATACAAGACACTTGCGATTATGCAAACGTGTGTTTGTTGTTTTTTGAACGGAAGCAGCGGCGCTATTATAACGCCACAACGCTACAACGCCATTATAACACCGGCGCAAAAAGCGTTTTCTTTTTTTACAATTTCATGTATTTCATAATCTTATGTTTGTTTGCAAACCAAAAAACATCTTTCAATGTACGTATGTTGACTTCTAGTTGAAGCAACAATTCCATTTCCAGATGTTTGAAATTACAGACGGCTTGAAATCAGGTGAAGTCACGGCGCCGACTCCCCGCAAAAACATTGGACATGAAAAGCCCAGGCAATTTCAGAACAACGCCAGCGTGGCATGCAAAATAAAAAATGTCCAAAGTGGTGTCCGGTTTCCTGTCCGCCGCGGTGCCCGTGTCCGCAGCAGTGTCTTGTTTCGGAAATGAAAGTAAGTATGGTCGTTTATTATGTACCTCCCCCCCCCCGAGACTCAATGCGCACATTAGTTAAGTAAACAGTTTCATGCCTGACGCGGGAATTCAAAATTGGCAAATAAGTGATCCGAGTCCCCAAAATGGGCTCTGTAACTTAGGCTATCTTTAATTGTTCCATAAAGATTGAAACTCTATCCTTTTCACGTCCGTAAACGCATTGAGTGCAGAACCTAAAAAAATTAATAACATAAACAAGCCGAGGTTGGTTTCGCTACGAAAAGCCGATGAGTTACTGTTAATTCCAGGTTACTGCGCGGGTCAAGACACACCGGACAGGAGACCCTGACGGACAAGACACCGGACAGCACTTTGAACATTTTTATTTAGCGTGGGTGCGTGCTTGGCCCCACAGACACTGACGTTATGCACGTGGGGTCATCCAATTTGTTTTTGCTCGATGATGATAGGTTAATGTATACAATACAGTGAAACTGTATACTGTATGTATTTTAACCGTATCTAATCGCACTACTTACTTCTTACTTCAATTACTGCAACACTTTCCTAACTCCAACTGTGACTATCGAAAGAATTGTTTGGTAAATTCAAGCTTTTTTGCTGATTTCAAACTGATGTCATTTCAATCAAACCTTCATTGAGATGACATGTCACAAATGGATCGTCATGTCGAGACCCCTCTTATTATTTGGTGCCGTATGTTGTTCAGAGGTTAAAAGTGTATGAAATGTACACCATTGTTAAGTTTTCTTATCAGCAGAGTTTTTTCAAATCATATTCACCAATATTTTCTTTGTGACATCATCTGATTTCTAGACACGGTTTTATCAACTTTTTTAAATCATTAAATATTTCATTTCTGTATTTACCAATATCTTTAAAATATGTGCAAAGCAAATAGACACCCTTGTACAATGTAAAACGCCGTTTTTTGTTTGCTTTGTTACGCATTTGTTGCAATTTGTTCAATTTTTATGGTAAGTTTCCCGTGAACAGCTAACTCTTTTTATTCGCGAAAAGCGTTCCAGGCATTGCAAAAATTTTGGTGTCAGATGTATTTCGCAACCCTTTTTTCTTTGATTTTTTGCACCATGTTCAGTTGCATTATGTAATTTTTTTTCTTATTCACTATATACCTATCCATGTTGTGGTCGCTCACTTTGTGTTGTGAACGGTGAACAACACTTGCATAAAGGACCTCTCCCGTTCATAAGACCTCCCGCAAAAGTGGGCTAAGTGCGGGAAACCATTTTTTTTGATTTGACCAAAATTCCACGACAGTTTATGAGGTCGGACTTCTTTATAAAGCTTTTTTTTGTTCTGCGTCACTTTTGCGGCGGATACTGTTGGAGACGTAAAGGGAACGTCGTCGTCGCGTTTATTATGGTTACAGCCACAGAAAAAAGAAACCCTTATTTTAACAGCAAATCGCAACTTATGAGCACTAAAAACAGAAATACATACGACGACGACGGCGACAACGACGAAGTTGAAGCTAAGGTTCCGCCCTCAAGATCTAGGCAGATAAGATACACGAAACTTTTTTTGAAACACGACGAATCTTCATCTTTCATCCGTTTTTAATCTTCGCATGACACAAAATTCCGTTTTTTTTTGTAAAATTTTTGTTTTTCCAACTTTTATAAGGGCGCCTTATATGAAAGACTTTAACGGCACATATAAACATCTGTTCTGCAACCTTCAAAGTTTCTTAATTAAACTTTTTTATCAATAGATCCTAGTGCAGAAAATTACATTTTATTTGTGTTTTATCCGGTCTGATCGGTCTTCAGACGTCACTGAATGCAAATTTTGTTATCTCGCGAATGTGATTTTATTAAATCGTGACTTGATGAAGCCATTGTTTACAACCACTCAACGTGTTAAATTGAGTAGCTTCAGTAACCCCCATACGTGACAAACAGAATTTACCTAATCCTTACCCCTGACAGCGCGCGCGTTGACCTTTTTAAAAGTGCGACTGTCAAAAATAGGGCATATTCCAGAATGTGGTATCTACCATATGACCAGTCTTGACACGATCTTACCGTAGCCTTGCGCGACAATTGAGATCTCGTTGAATAGACTGAATAAACGGTGGATACCGTTTTGTTGTTTTTGAGAATTGGTTACGGGACGGTTGAAGGTGAAAATTCTGAGCGAGTGGAACGGTTCAAGAAACATAAATCAGAAAACTATTCAAAACCGAAAATTCAAACCAAACATACTTTTTCACGTGTCACGTCAATTCTAATTAAAAACAAGAGTCTTGCTACCATGAAACCTTATTCGTTAATTAGACTGGAAAAAATTTATGGTTATGCTTCGGTCAGTTCAGGTTCAGATAGATTTTATAATGTTACCTTGCCGGTTGACATTATTTATTTCATTATCATTCATTTCAACGGTAACATTCCAAATGGAGATCTAATTTTTCATTGGCTTTGTCTGATGTGCAGTGTACATTTACGCTAAAAATGCCAAAATCCATTCAAAATTGCTCGGCTTTTTCTGTCATTTTTAAACTTTTGAAATGGATTTCGGCATAATGAATTTTTCAATGGATTTTAACATGAAATTAATAAGGAAATTGATTGAGCACAGCTTGAGCAAAATGTTGTTCCTTGTTCCCAACAATGTTCCCAAAAACGTTCCAGTACTTTTGCCATTATTGGTTGCCACTTGGGTTAATTGTATCAATAAAACATAACACACCGGGCTTCATATTCGTATTATGATCACAAAAGACCACTCTGCTTTTGCCTGGTGTTGCTCAAAAAAGACTTTTATTGTCACCACCGTGTCAAGCCAGTTTGCTTAACAAAAATGTTCCGCCCCTCAAACATTTATCACGATTTTGATTTCGTTCCTGGTGGTCCCAGGCTTCGCTGTGCTTTGCCAGACCGATTGGTGCTGGTTTGTAAACAAAAACTTCAGCAAGCCGACAAACCTATTTATACCGACAAACGTCAGCAGAAAAAACTGTTTTACGGTCAATAGTTTTCGCAGAAATTTCCACCATATTTCCAGGGATAACTCGTTATCTGCTGCCTTATTTTTTTGCCATTTTTTTCTTGTGTATCATCTTTTTTCTTTCTGCGCGCCTGTAATACGGTACACGCTGTACCGTCTCTCGTTCAATTCAACCGTATTTTTTTGCAAAAGGATTATTGGTTGAAACTAAAGAAAAGTACTGACTTGTCTTTTCTTGCTTCAGGCCCTTTGTTCATTTCAGTAGCACTTGCGGTTCGAGTCGACATAAAACACAATATGGCATACCACCATGGATGTCGTTGTGACTGGAGAATGAAGTTTTTCTCTTTGAATTCTCACGTCTAAATGTGTTTAAAAAGATAGTTCTCTTTTAGATTTCACATCCGGACCGATTCACGAAATTCAACAACAGAAAGACGTCTGGGACGTTCTAGTACCCCCAACCGACGACCTAAAATTCCGTGATCATCATATGCACAGCGAATAACATCAAAGCAGCAACAGTTTTCATCAAATCGTTTAACATTGCGACAACCGGATTTTGAATTCATTTGAAAAAAAGGCTAGCTGTCCACTAGAGTGAAGCGAGATCATTTTTTATCGTTGTACAACTTCAACCGCCGATTTACGCCACAAACAAAAAGGAAAAGACAACAGCTTGTGCAGAATAAACTGTCCAGAAACACTCGAGATACCCATGCTCCCAACCGGCGAATGCGCCCGATGGCTCCGAAGCCGCAAAGCAATCGCAGTATTTCTCTTTCTCACCGTGCTACTGCAGATGTGCTTGGCGAAACCTGTTGCGAGTTTTCATAGAAGGTACTAAAGTACAAATGTTTTGAATTTTCTTTTTGTTTTTTTTTATCAGCAAGCATAAGCCGCAGTGGAAGCCCAGCAGAAACCGCCAGAAAAAAGGTTTTAAAAAACCATTTTTTGTAGATATTGTGTATTTATTCAAATGTGTCGGACCAAAATGACGTTACCGTATTACCCCCATTAAACCCCCCCCCTCCCCCCACCATTAATCCCCCCCCCCACCAATAAACCCCACCCCCCCCCCCGACCAGTTTCCGAATAATCCCCCCCCCACAAATAATCCCCATGGGGGTTAATTGGAAACCTGTTTGAAACACATACCCAGCGAATTCAGTGGCTGAATGCAGTGACATTGGTGAAATTGTGCTACCAAAGGCCCCAAAGGGATGAGTTAATGGTAAATTCATTACAAAAGGCTGTTACAAAAGGAAATCTCTGTGAAAAGTAGAAGTTTCTGCGACTTTCTTGCCTGCCATGCAAGGTATTTTTGCCATTTTTCAACAAACCCCCACCCCTAGAATTTTTTGTAAATAAACCCCCCACCAATAATCCCCCCACCAATAAACCCCCACCCCTAAAAGTCGCTGACGTATTAATCCCCCATGGGGGTTTATTGGGGTAATACGGTATTTCATTTCTAAATGCTCGTTTATGATGCCCATGCTCGAGAATTTTAGTTTGGTAGTTTTTTTAATGTGACAGAATCCATCAAAAACTAAAAGTTAGGTTTGTGTAGGAGAAACGCATGTTTTGAAGCACATGACGTCATTTAAACACGACACATTTGAGAGCTACATATATGTATGCCAGGCCAAACGTAAATTCAAGTTCAATATCTCGAATGGACTTCCGAATGCAGTCACCTGCATTTTCCAGGGAGAAACGTCAAAACGGTGAACAAACGTCCGTGCACAAGTACCAGCAGCATGACGCGGACTCTGACGAATCAATAGGCTCTGACGATCTGAGCGACATTTTCAAGTGAGTTAAATATAGCAGCATTTACAGGGCGCGAGTAACGCGCGAAATTTGAACGAAAGAAAAAGGCTTTCAGAAAGTCAATGGTTATCAAATTGATCAAGTCTTTTATATTGACCAACTTGTTCGTGTTTTTTTGTCCATTGCACACACGATTGGCAAATATCTCGGCATCATGGCATTTTTTGAAAAAGACAACTCCTAGTTTGCGACTGATCCCGCCTTGATGAAGAAAACAAGGCAAGGACTGCCTTATTTATTCAACCACACTGTACAATTAAAATGTCGTCAAAAATACACTTTTTGGTATAAACATGTGATTTTTATTTCCATGGTTCTCCATGTTTTCAAAACGAACAAAACTAAAAATACACGTTTTTCAGGAACGCTCAGAATGCAAACGGAATTGTGGTTTTCTTTTGAAAACTCAAAAAACATCAACCACATAAAATTTCGACAAGAAATGATGAATCGTGATTGTGAATTCTCCTTTCATTTTTGACACCAAACAAAAACGGCTGTTCGACATACACAGAATGCTGTGCTAATGTTTGTGACTTTCTGTTTCATATATGGGATGGAAAACTAGTTTTTGGCAGCATTCGTTCTTTTTCGTTTCTTTCTGTCTAATAAGTATTTGGGCGGTAATGTAGTTGTTGTTTAATTTGGAGAACAAAAACAATAAAAACGGTCACAAATACAATCGCCATCGAGGACAGAGGAGCCCTGAAAACCAGGGCGTGATTGTGGTATTAAATTTTTTTTTCAGTGACTCGATTTTAGTTGTGGCCATTTTCTATTCTTGTTTTGTTTGTGAATCAAACACCATGCTATGTCAGTCAATATGTGTTTTTTGACCAATCAACCAATCAATATCAACATACATATTGTGTTCCTCAAATTGCGTGGTGGTATGATTTGAATCTCCAATCTCCATGTATTATACATTGTTGATTGTTTATTCTCGCGTTTTGTCAACAAAAAACAAAGAAAACCGCGGTTGTGCATTTTGTGATAAACAAGCAAAGTTTATGATGGTGTTGGAACTTTTTGTTGTTGCAGTTTCTTTTGTTATTTCTAAAAATAACGCTTATTCGGCAAAAGAACAGTCGTTCAAGTGCACGTGCTCACGAAACAACCATGATTAAGGTCACGTTCTTTTAAAATTGTTATGATTGCTGCTAGACCAGCTGCTAAATACATACATGCTGCTAGCTAGACGTTCCCCGGTAAGGGCAGTGAGAAGTTGCAACAAATGATTGGGATGGGATCGGGAGTTTGCAAAAGGTAGATAGGTACAATGTTTTTTTGAAGAAATTGCATCCATGGTACATATGAGCGTGCGGTGTGAGTGGACAGAGTCAGTGCACATTTTTTAAACCCATGCAACCAAAAGTACCGTACTTGCTCTCTATCGTAGCGCCTCAAGATCATCAGGTTTACATTTTGAATGCGTTCAGGGAACGCAAAAAAACCAAAAAACCAAACAAAAAATCAAAAAGAAAGAAAGAATGAATGAACGTTACACACGCAACCAAGAAGGGAAATCGAAATGAAACAAAACAAAGTTACGAAATCGAAGCTAAACAAATAAGCAAAAATTTGATAAAAACTAAACAGTGAGTTTTTGCAAAAAAAAAGATTTTGTGAGTCAAAGAGGAGCTAGGGGGTAGGGCTAGCCGCTAGCGAGCAGAGCATAGCTGCAGAACAAAAACCAAATTAAAAAAAACAAAAATTCGAATAATTTTTCCCTAATTTGGTTAAAAATTTGATTAAAAATTAAAAAAAATAAAATCAAAACAACCAGTTTGTTCAAACTGAAATTCTAGCATCGCCGTCCGATGTCCATTCACTTCGCCTCAGTGGTGCGGTGTGCTTGCTGACGTCTTCTCGTGTGAACATTATTTATTCATTTTCGCAAAATTTTATCCGCTCAGCTCAATTGTAAAATAAAAATCTACAATAACGGCAGAAAGAAAAGACAATTATGGCACCAACCAGTCCACGAAAGTCGCACAAACGAACGCACTCAAGAGCGAACAACCGCGGCAACGGCGATACCGCTGCAGCTGGGCCGTCTCCAGAAGACAGCAGAAATGTTCGTTCGTCGTACCATTTTCTATCATGATGGTTTTCCATTCTTATTGTGAACACACAAAACACTGAAAGTTTGACACTACTTTTTATGTGGATACCTTGGGGGGGGGGGGGTTTAAGAGTTGGGTGTTATTCCTATAGGCTCAACCTTACTTATGTTTCCGTTGCCGTTGTTGTGTTTGTATGTCAAGTGAAATGTTACACGGGTGAAGACCCTGCTGTGGTGGCGTTTTTTGTCAGTCATTCAAGCAGTAGCCATTCAAAAAATGTGTGTGCTCACTTCATTCGCATTCCGTTTTTGCAGCATCCGACCGCCGTGACTGCGACGACGTCGTGGGCGACAATCGTCGGCGCAAAGAGTCCCTCCTCAGCGCCGGTCGAGCGCAAATCGCGACGAAGAGAGGCGGCACCCGGTGGCGTTGTGGTCAAGAAAGAGACTCTGAAAAAGACGTCGCCGAAGAAGAAAACGTGTGTTTGTGGATTGTGTTGCGGTGTTCAGAAGAGAGCCGTGTGAGCAACATCAGTTGATTGCCTCACGTAGTCGTTGTTTCAGCTTTAGATACTGGTGGGTGGTGCACTGGTGCAAACTAAAGATGGCACGGAAAAGAAACCGGTTTCTTTTCAAGCCAAGAATAAAAAATCGGTTTTCTTACCAATAGAAAATCTGAATTTTTGGTCGTCGAATCAACCACTCAATTGTGCGAGAAAAGCAACACTTTTGATTATTGGTCACAAAACCGACAAGAACAGGTTTTGTTCAGCGTTTCCTGCTCAATTGTGTGTTTTGGCAAAATCCAGAGCAATATTCTGAAGCTGGAAATTCTGATACGTTCACGTTTTCTATTTCCATATGAATACAGTCGGAACTGTAAATCATTGGCGATGATCAGTTGATCAGTGCAGCCAACCAGCCGATCAGCGCATGTCAGCTGCGAACAAGCAAATGCTCCTCCAGGAAATGTGCCACTCGCGAGTGCACGTGTCATTCACGTGTGTCCACTGCTCCTCAGATCAGTGTACATCGACTCCCAATCAAAAACCGTACCAAAAAAACACAAAGCAACCAACACCACCACCTTGATGGCTGTGTGTGCCCGGCGTTGCTGGTTTGGAAACTGGTTTTCCTTGTGCATATGCCTGACACTTACAATGTGTCGCATAAAATCCATCAATCAATCAACCGCGTTTCTTGTCACTCTGCAGCGTGTCGCCCGTCAAACATCGTCAGCTGGCCTCCGTCCTCAAGGACGACGTCGTGTCGTCGTTGCTTGGTCTGAACGACGACGCCAGCGACAGCAGCGCCCTCGAGAATCTCAGTTGGGCTGAACTAGTCGAGTCGTCGTTCTCCGAGTCACCATTGGCCGTCGTGAAACGAGAGCCGACGACCAATCAGAGTGGTGACGATGAAATGAAGCACGAGCGACCGCCGCCATCGGCAGCCAATCAGCGTGCCGCTCGTAAACAGTCGCAGCCGACCAGGTCACTGGAGCGAGTCACTCGATCACGGTTTGCTGATTGACGCTTTTTTTGGGAGCTACTTGCTGATTGGCTGAGTGAGCGTGCTGCAATCCGGTATAGTGGTTCATTTCGAATGGTTACGAGCACAAACAAGACCGACTTTCGTATTTCGCGCCCACGCAGTTACTGAAACGCAGTCTTCAATGGACTGCGGGCGGTTGTGCATTTTGTGGTTCTTTCCTCACTTCTCTCCTTTTTTCTCTTCTCTCCAAACATTGTGTTCCTTTTCCGTTCACTTCAAAAGCCTTCCCAGTTCGCAAGCAACCCCGGCCGACAACATCGACGATGCCGCCACCATGAAGCAAAAGTCGCCAAAAATGGAGTGCCGCGACGAATTGACGAGCACGCCACCGCCAGCTGGCGAGCAACTCCGAGCGCCCGAGCAGCCGACGTCGTCGCCGATTGAGACACGAAACGAGCAACAAGCAGTGTCGCTGTTGCGGCGGTCGCCGCGCAAACGAGCCGCTGCCGAACTGGCCCGCACACCGAACTCATTCGCTGGTGGAAAAAAATATCTATTTTTTTTGAAATTTTGACTGCACATTTTGCTTTTTGTCTTTTTTCCATTTGATAACGAACACTCAGTTTTTAAGATGCGTCAACTGTTGCTTTCTGTGTGTGTGTGACTTCGCGACGGAATTAGAATAATTGAAAAATTTAGTGAAAACCGAGGTTTTTCCTGTGTTTCTCGCGAAAACTTAACTGAAAAGGTGAGATTATTTCAGTTTCACCATCGAAGCGGATGCGCGCGGACTCGCGTCAGAGCGACCGTTGCGCCACCCCGCGCACACCCGGCAGCGTTACAGGGTCTGGCCATAAAGATCGCCCGAAGAAACATCGGTACGGTCTCCCCAGGGTCTTCCTTTTTTCAAATAAAAGTCGTTAATGCTCTTTGAAGATGGAGACCTTTCGACTTTCTCCACTCGTGATATCAATCGTCCGATATTGCTGTTGTTGCACTCGGCGCCACAGCACGCGCGTGCCAGCGTGTGAGTTTGCCAGTGTGTTTGTGTCATTGTGTCACCACAATTGAGACGTACAACCGTGTCACCGCTCGTGGCCTGGTGGTAGTGCGTTAGACTACAGTCTGTGCGCTCGGGGGATCGAGCCCCGCCGAGCGGTGTATAGGCACTGAATGACAGAGAAAACTCGATGGGCGCCCTACTCAATGGCGTTCTGTACGCTTCTCTGGGTTAGCGCTGGCTAAAAACATCGGCTAAAAATCCCAACAACCACAAAAACAAAGAAACACAAACACTTGCGAAGGAAAGTTGCGATAATAGAGATGGAGGATCATCGTTCAACAGATTATTCGTAATCTACTACGCGCTTATGTCGTTAACCAACACTGCCACTTGAAATCGGTTGCAGCAAAGCGAAACCACCGATGCAAGAGTTTGCTGGTGACAAGGTCGATCCGAAATTGGGCTGGGTGTTCGATCAAGACACGATCAAGAGACGCACGAAGGAGATCCACAAGGGATACGACACGGACGCCTACAGGCGCTACATCAACGAAGTCCGAAAGTGCGTTGCACTGCTCTCGATTGTTCTTTGAAATCTGATTTGCACGCGCAACCCCATTTGGTTTTGGTTCTGGTTGACTGCGCAAAAAACATTGCCATTGTCCAAAAGAAGTTGCCGTTTTGTAAAGCATAGCCAGTTTTCGTGTTCTAGATTTCGTTCGTTAAAGTTCGCCTTGTCCCTCTTTTTTGCGTTGCTCATCTGCGGAAATGCAAAAAAACTCGGTCGATAACGTATGGTTTTTAGTGAAGAAAATGGGAGGCACCAGTTTCAGCGTAGATCAAACAGACACCCACAAATTGCTTGTTTTGTATTCAGAGATGATCGTGTGAAAGGCGTTCACCCGAGGACGCCGAACAAATGGATCAACTACCCACGCCGCTCCTGGGACACGCAAGTAAGATTCCGTGCTCAGTCAGTCTTTCCGATTCAATTGATCTGCGGTCAGCCCGGATGGAATTATGAAACACTGCAGTTTGGTTTTTTTCATCGAAACTGGTTCATTGATGTCTGCTCTTCAGTTTGATGTGAGTGTGAGCAAATTGTCTCGTGAATTTAACTAGGCGCTCAGTGGTGTAACACTAATGGACTTACTATCCTTTTATAATCAACCAATTTGCATGATGGTTCTCTGCATTTCGGCCTGGCCAACATCATAAGACTGGCTCCGCCGCTGCAGACCACGGTACACGCGTGGTACACCGCAGCAGTTGCGCGCGCGGGCGGGCACTGTTTGTCGGTATTATGACGCGCACTGCAGAATGAAACTGACTGTTCGTTCATCAACAAAACGCGTTGTGTTTCTCTTTGCGCAGGTTCGCCAATGGCGCAAGGCGATCCACATTTGGGCGGGCGACTCGACGAGCGAACTGAGCAGCAGTCTGAACACGTCCTTCTGCAGTACGACGACCGAGCAGAGTGACGAGCACGCGGCTAGCACGGAGAACTTGCTGGCGCCGCCGTCGAAGAAACTGCTCTCGGGTGTGCTGAAGGCGAAAACACCATTTAGTTTTTTTTGTTCGTACGCACAGACGTCGCTCTAAATCCCGTGCGTAAGCTGATTGTGTCCGTAATGCATTAAGATAGCACACACGACACGATTTCTAAATCGCGTGGCCATTTTGCAAGTGTCGTGTCCGTGCGTACGCACAAAAAACTGATTGCTAAATCCCCTTTCAATGATTCGTTGGGTTGGATGCGTTGCACGGAGTGAACGAGAGATGGAAATTTGGAATTCGGATAAACTTCTCTGTCCGGTGCCATCTGCTATTGTGCGGTTGTATTTCATGGAGCGCGGTATTGTGCAAAGACGAAAGTGCACAGTGGTTGGTTGTTATTCCGTGCGCCAGCCTCCGGGCCTTGTACACGACCGTTGCGAGGGGGTTGTCTCCTTACCCCCAGGACCTGCTCTCCACAAAAAAATGACACCACCGCGGCTGGGTACTGGGAGGCTATCAGTCCACCACCACACCCCGGCCCCAACAGTCATCACCGGTACTGCTCCACACTCCACAAATACAAACGCAACTGATTTTGTCGGTTGCACCAGTACGTCACAAACAAGTGTTGCACAAGCACAGCTCATCAAAACTCCACACACTTGCTTCCAATTTGTCGCAGACCCGAACGACCTCGCGTCACTGCTCGGCCACTACGATCTCGACAGTCGTCGTGCGTTCGCGTCGGACGGCGAGTCGACGCTGAAGAGCATCATCAAGAACGCGCCGGCGCACGACGACGAGGACACGCTCGAAGGTGGGAGCGTCGGCGAGCGTTTCGCGCCGCTTTGTACTATTCTTCTTCTTTGGTTTTGTTTGTCGTTCGTTGGTGTTTGAACAGTGTTGGCTCTGGTAGTGTTGTCTCGGCCACGCCATGAGGGCACGATATATCATGGCGGCGGTTGATTGACTGACG
Source organism: Theristus sp. LFF4_11 (assembly GCA_030248135.1). Lineage (NCBI taxonomy): Eukaryota > Metazoa > Nematoda > Chromadorea > Monhysterida > Xyalidae > Theristus > Theristus sp. LFF4_11. The sequence goes on along the minus strand of JASANC010001689.1, from coordinate 67,896 downwards.
ATCGACGAAATCAGACTGGCGTTGTTTTTGAAATCAAACTGGCGTTGGTTGCTGGTTGATTTCTGTTCGTTGCACTTTCGGCGGACGGCAAAATTTTTTTCTCGGTTTTAATTTGCTCTACCGCTTTTTTCAGCCGGTGAAAAGCGCACGCGTGGCCCAATGGACTTTTCGCTGTTGAAAGAAAACAAAATGAGTGATTGATTCAGTCACGTTTTGTTTTGCGTTGTATTGATCATACTTTTTCATCGAATTTGTTGTGGAATTTGGTTCTTTGTGCATTTGTCTGTATCCACCATCTTGCTTTTATTGTTTTTTTCGTGGCGAGCTATTCTGTGGTTCAAGGTAAGTTTTTTCGTTTTTGACGTTCGATTCTTTGTTTTATGCTCTTTGTTGTGTCGCGTCTTTTGAATATTGGTGCTGGTGTAAAGTATGGCGTGAAACCGAGGCTAAATGAACGTGCGCAGGCTCATGTTTGCATTTTTTTTTGTTTACATATCATTTTTACGATACCGTCATTCCATTAAAGCAATTTGAATTCGAAAACATTTTCCACTTGCGCATTTTTATCAGTTAACTCATTTTGTAACATACACTGCCACGTTTTTTTATTTTAAACATGAAATTTTGTTGTTTCTCGTTTTTTTTTGTTTTGCTGATCGAAAAAAATATGGATTGTTGATTTCCATAAATTCAGTCCCATCGCCTTTGTAGTTTTTTGGCTGGTTAATCGCTGTGTTATGATACGACGGAGATTGAAAGAGAAAATTGATTGATTCTGTTCTTGCAGTCAAGTTGCGATGCGCCTTTTCTGCATTGAAAACCAAATATAGCCTGTTGATTGGCTATTCATGCTGCGCCAACCATGCAGCCATTCATTCGTAAGATTTAGCCACTCACATTTGGTTGTTTTGATTTGGTTATAATCAATAACATCGAACGTAAGTGTTTCGATGCTTTTTTCTTGCCTGTTGACCGCTGTTGTGTTTTTTTGTTCTGTTTTCCGTAACACGTGCTAAACAAAAAGAATAAAAACGGTTTCCCTCCATGGTTGATTCGGGCTCTATTGATTAATTGATGTCTTACAAATTTGGCATAAGATCAACCGTATTTTTTCTTGTGTAGTCCTGCGGAAATGAGGAGACAACCACGACACGGCAAATTGCAGTTCCCATGACGTGCGGTTTCTATCGGATTGTGTCTTGACACGATCTCATGGCAGCATTCGGTTAGCTTTCGAGGTCATCAGCAAAGATCATTCTGTGCGAAATACAGACCAACGTCAGTGCGTACCAGTTCTGTCAATCGTGATCAAGCAAAATTCGCACCGAGACCAGGTGAAGCCGCGCCCTTTATCCAGAATGCAATGTGAAAAACAATTGGGAGAAATCGTTTTAGAGTGGGATGGATCGAACTGCGCAATGTCACATTCAGGGTTATGCGCTGGATGGGTTGCACTTGCGGCTTACAACGCATTTACGCCATCGGTTGTGTCTGTTGAACTCTGGTCGATCAATAATGGGACACGTCTTTTGCTGAGTTGATCTCAGGTGAGAGATCTTTCGCTGGTTGCTTTTACTGTTCTTTGTGTGCGTGTGTGTTTTTATCGATCGTGCTGTGCACATGGGAGACTGATGTTTTAGGGACCGACAAACGGGGTGTGTGAATTGTTTTTTTATTGACTAGAAATTCATACACAGTTCACGTAAAAATTTTGAACAACTGGTGAATCTGGAATACGACAGTCAAACACGACTGCTGATTGGCCAACACGGGGCTAGTAAGATGGTTTGCTGCACTGCGTTTGCATGGCCAATCCAGTGCTCGTGCTCCAAAACTTCAAACAGCTGATTGGACACACAAGGACCGGTTTGACAGGAACCTGGAACTTTATGCAACAATCGAAAGATATAAAAGTAACAATTATTGCATTTTCTGCCATTTCCAAAAATTATTGCAAAAAATCTAAAGCTGCTTTTCGGTCACCGGGGAGATTTTTTGATAGATGAATGATGCATTCCTGGATGACTTGCACAAAAGCATAATTTTGAAAAAATAACCGTATGTGACAAAACGACGAAGACTGACATTTCAAATTATGTGTCGAAACTGCAGTTCCATTGGCTCAACGGCTTCAATTGGGTCGTGAAACTCACAAAAACTGTAAAACGCTTGTGAAGGAGTGGATGGTAAATTAATCCGTGTTTTTGCTTCCGTCAACTTCAGTGGAAACGTGGTTTCGACATTTCATAACAATGAAAATGAAAATAAACCTCTCAACAATGTTTTTACAAATCAATTTAATCACTGGAAAACTCTTTCTCTTTCTGTTTACGATCGATCGCTCGTTCCAAGATTCGAATGCAATCGGGATGATTGAACTGACGAGCGTCGTCGAGCGGCGTGTGACCCCATCTGTGCGACGCAAAATGTTCACGTATTTTTTCAATTTTTTTTGAACCATCTCTGTTTTGAATTACGGCTGAGCTGCATGTCTTAGTGAGAGGTTTTTTGATTTGATTTCAATCATCGAGTATCAGGCTGTTCGGTTGCTGAACGAAATCAATCCGTGTGTCAAGCTAGGAAAATTTCGAACGAGTAATGGCGTGATTGGCTCTATTCACACCTGTCCGCCACAAACGGCGACACGTTCCACTTGTCGACGAGAAATCTCGCCACGTGTGCGTGACCCTCGGAGCAGGCTAAATGCAGTGCCGTACGACCGTCGTAGTCGGGTTGGTTGAGATCTGTACCCTCGAGGATGTACCTGTAAAAGGTTTTTAGTCGTGTGGATTTGTCTGAATAACTGGAATCGAACTTTGTTGAACTACGTTTTGCTCCTGTCCTGTGCGTGAAACTGTGCTTGCACTAGTTGTAATGGTTTGAGGCCAGCGAAAAATTTCAAAACCCAAACCTTTTTATAGCGTTCAAATCACCGGCCTTCGCCGCGAAAAGGACATGCATCAGGTGGTCACCCTGCGCCTCCACGTACGACCGTCTTGGGTCGACCTTGCGCGACTCGGCGTGCAGAATGCTGTCGTAATTGTGAAAGTTGAACTTGTCGACTAGCATCTGAAACGAAATAAAAGTTGGTTCATTTTGGAAAATAGTTTGATAGGAATGCTTTGATGTTTTTGGAGTATCAGTACCTCAGAAAAATGCACTCCTTTGACCGTGTTGCCGAGTTTATCCAGTGGTGGCGAAAAAATGGCGAACGCAGCGACGTTCGGCACCACGAGCACCATCGCACCAGAGACGCCCGACTTGGCTGGTAAGCCGACCTGTGTGGCGTTACGAAAAGCGTTACGAAAGCATCTCAAGCGTTTCAGCCCAGCACATTACTCAAAACAGCTGAAAGAACTCAAAAAGCAAAAAAGACTGCAGTCAAATTGTGTTTTTAGGAAAGCCAAATCATTTGGTGATACCCTTCAAAACCAGAAATTAATTACTACGATGTACCTTAAATGCGAACATTCCCGAGTAATCGTACATGCCGCAAGAATACATCAACGACAATGTGTCTCGGCAGGATTGGTTGCTTAGCAAGCGTTCCCCAGTGATCGGATTCACACCGCCGTTCGCCAATGTGGCGCCCATTACGGCCAGTCCGTCCGCATTTGTTTCGATCGAGCACATTTGATAGTAGAAGTCCATCGTCTCTTGCAGGTCAGTTTTATCAGGGAACACCTGTGTGTCAAATACACTCTCATTTCAGTGTTGCAACAATGGCAGCAGTTCAGTAGATTCTTACCTTATATTCTCGCATGTAATATGCGATCGCAAAATTCCGATCCGCAGTCTTTCGTTCAGAAAGGAATCTGAAAGATGAAAGTACTTTCTTTATTGACGAATGGGATAGAGAATCAAAACCGATTCTGAAATGTCAAGATGTTCACTTACATGGAGTTATTAAAACCGACATGTTCGCCTCCAGCCAGTTTTTGAAACTGGGACATCATCTGAAAATTTGTGGATAGGGAACGATAAATTCATAAGTGTAAATAGAGCAGCACCAGCTTGTAAATAATACAAGATATCTTTTAAAAATATAGTGCACAATCGCTGCAAAGCAAAACAATACGCTACACAGGTGAGCAGTTTTACCACACGCACAAAGTCGAAGCGCTCGGATAGTGCGAGGCCTCTCCTCAGGATGGACGCAATCACCAACGCCCCCGCATTCACCATCGGATTGTGCGGACGGTCTGAAAGTGTGTGAAAGTGACGAGAAGTCAATGAACCTTGTTTTGGTTTTTCAAATCACGCGAAGTAATCAATTTACGATTTCAGATCAAACTTATTGATTGTAATAAAAACTTGACGAACTATTATCATCCAGACAGATTTCGTTCACACTCCGACCGGACGGTTCGGTGCCGACATGACTGTGCACTAGGTCGGCGCCGTTGTTGTTCAACGCAATCGCATACATGAACGCCTTGCTGACAGACTGCAGACAGAACGGCACCTTGCAATCGCCAAGCGATAGCCTGACATTCATTCAAAGAACATCTGAAGCCTTCTCTTCTGTGTTGGATTAACTTATGCTTCACAGATAACTGTAAAAGTAAAAATAACAGTGAAGGATGTTGCGCGAAACAGAAGTACTGTTGCGCAATATGTATGAGAAAACTAAAAAATAATATATTTGTTCTTACCGTTGTCCGTCGACGGTGCAGATTGACAGTCCAAAAAGATTCGGATTAACTCGGCTCAACTGTGGTATGTACGAAGCCACCTGTCCGACATGGGCCAGAAATTGGCACAAAACAAAGAGAACGCAAATTAATTTAAAATTCAGAAAAAAACACTTGACAAACTTGGCGCACCGCTGCGGCTGTGTTACACGTGAGCACTCAATATAAAAGCAGAGGAATGTTCTACAAAAGTATGGTGGCATTATGTTAGTGAAAAACAACGTTCGACATGTTTTATCCAGACAGCTTTTAACTGAGGTTGTGAGACGAAAACAGTTAGTATGCAGTGTATGTAAATCTATGAAACGTGATAGTAGCATCTAAAGTTAAGCAAGAGTTTCTCGGCGCACCATTACCTGGCCGCAAGTTTTCATGTTCGCACACTGCGTATAGATTTCTTTGATTTGCTCATGGAAAGTCATCCACTCGGGAATCACGAATTGGTTTTGCAGGGCTTTCGTCACCACTTGTATCGATGGCTGTATTGACCTGCGGAGAAATGGTTGATTGATAAACAAAATAACGATACCATTATAACGTTTTGACAAAAAAACCGGCACTGACATTTTAAATTTGTCCCTTTCAAGATAGTTTTTCAATTCTGTAGAATCCGTGCAAGCATCGCCAGTGGGCGCCGTGCATCTCAGATGCGCCATCATTTCCGCGAACCTTGGGTCAGTCTCGCAACGAAGTCCCGTTTCGTGTAGTGCCTGAAGGTCAAAATAAACATTCAAAAGCATTGCAAATTCGAAATCCGAAGGAACAACGCTTCGGCTCTTTTAAACCAAAAGTTTTCCTCACCTTAAGAAACCTGACCACGTCAAACATTTCGCCATCCTTGAACAACTCAAAGATTGTCTCTTCGACATTTTGCACCGATGGTGTTGGCGAGACGCAAGTTGACGAGAAATGGCGGCCTGGCTGGCGGTGGTCGTCCGACATGTCACCTGCCGTGCCTCTGAGAAGAAATTTGAATTAAAAAATGCAAAATTATGAAAACTGACAACGAGCTGAAAAAGAGAATTTAGTCTTTTGCTCCAACAGCTTGTCGTGAAACAAAAGCGAGCAAATACAACAAGAAAGCCATTTCACATTCCGACATGAACTTAGGCGGAAGGGGAACAGAGAATCCAAGTCAGAGTAACTGCAGACAGAATGCTGAAGCAACTAGGATGCCTGTATTTGTTTTTATATGAAAACATTGAAAAGCATAGATGCCAGATAAAATAAAACAACATTTTCGGCATCAGCAATGTGAGCTGCTTGCCACATGATGGCGCTGGTGCCGAGTCCAGCTTATTTATGCTTCTGGCTTTGCTCTATCATTTGCAGACGGTCTATTTATCTTTTATTGTTACTTCGCAGCAAGCCCGCTTGTTATTGTCGGTCTTTTTTGCCTGAATGGCATTTTGCCCATCGCTTTTTTTAAATTCGGGTAAAACTGTGTCAGCGAGAAAATAAGAAATTTTCAAAGTTATGCTTGTTTATAGCTATATGCTTTTTTCGAAAAAATGAGATGTCGAATAGCTCAACTTTTACAGCATGCTACTGACACTGCGCTGTTCTATCGCATTGAGAGTGGATAAATTCGAAACTCTGAGTGAATAAAACGACCAACTTCGTTTAGAATCATGAAGGGTTTCATCAGCGTCGGGCTGCTTATTTTATGCGCAGTCTTTTGATTTGATCATCATAACGGAGGAACACAGGGAAACATAACAGAAAAAGAGTGTGCTTTGTAAGTGAATGCTTACCGTCAATATCCTCAGTGCTTCAGATACTTAAATTGAACAAAAAATCACTGCTTCACTAACCTTGTACCAACAAAAACTGTATCCGTGCTGGAGCTATACATGCGAGATGCGGAGCAATTCTGTGATCACATCGTGAGAGTAGTCTTTGGCCAAAAAAGATGTGTTCCATTAACGTTAAAAATCCTGCCTCACGAATGTAGCTGATTTATAAAGTTGAACTACTTCAGTAATAATCGTTAAATTGCAAGTTCAGTTCAAGCTTTTGGTGCAAGATCTTTTTTTCAAGAGTTGGTGTACTGAAAAAAACAGACAAAATGCAGCTGAACTGGAGTGTTCTGACGGAATCTTTTCTTCAAATGCATAAATAAACGGAAATAATAACGGAAATAACTTTTATTGACCGGCACAGCGGGACAATAATAAACTAGCCATTTAACCGGCCAGAATCTAAAGACCCACCATGTGTCAACCGCATGGCTGCCTAAAAGTGCGATGGGAAACTATTGGCAGTTAGACACAACAACTCAGCGGCCGATATTGTGCAGGCATTGCCATACGCCGGGCTTAGTGTGCCTCAAATGACAAAATGCATACAAAGAATCAATAAGCTTCAGCAAGACTCCGACCGCTATGCTAACTATGGGAGCGTTGCAAAACGTACAACATTGAGGTGCCGCTCTTATAGGATATAATGGATATGGAGCACGACATGAGCTTTGGCTTGAGCCTTTTTTCTTGAGTGGAAATTAATCTCATGTTTTTGTTCTTCTTCTTGTGCATGTGACTCTTGAGTGGCAATGCGTATTGCGCAGACCAGCAGAAAACTGATGAGCACCACCATTCTAAAATGGGCTTACCATACTTTTTTGAACATGGATGACTTCGTTACTTGATGAAAAACTGTCACATATCGCGTGCTTTTGATAAGTTTCTGTCGAAACACCGCAGCTTTGAAACTAAACGGACTGCGATGACAGCAAAAAGTGCCCGCACTGAAATTGTGCAGGGGCAGGGGTTCTTGAAAAACAGAGCATCTGATGTATTGGAAATTCAGAAATGCAGATAATGCAATTTGTTGAAGCTGAGCAGACGAACTAATTAAAATAAAACACCAACCCTTGTTCGGAGACATTACTGTGCACAAGATGAAAAAAAGCGCTTTCCGATCTGAGTTTTTCAGTGGATAAAATAGTGTTCAATCACCAAACTACTTATCTTGTCAAGTGTAGAAAAAAAATTGGCAACTAAAAACGAAAAGAAACTCTCTCACCTCAGTCTGTGCTGCTGTCCACTGCTGTGCATGCGAATGCGTCCCGGAATCGAGGGTGGCCGAGGGAAACTGGCGCCGGGCTGCGGGCGCACCACGCTGGAATCGTCCTTGGACTGTTGCTTTGGCATCGGGTTTCTTTGATTCCAAACTGGTGCTATTGAGCAACTTGAAATACTGTCTGGAATTCAGTGGTCTGAAAAAGAGCAACTTTTGTGATGTTTCAGACGACTAAAATGTGAAAAATCTAACCTTTTGGTCTAGTTTTTCGTTTCACTTGAAGAGTCGCAGACTGAAGCGCTGCACAGTAAAGCTAACTGCTGCTGCGTAAGCGCACTATAAAGCTCAGAAAGAAAACGCTGCTGGCCTGCGGCTGTTAACGGGTGCTGTTAGCTAGCTAGCTGGCGCGCGAGAAGAGCGAACGTGTGTGTGCTTTGCTCTTGTGTAACCATCCAGTTTCTGTCCGACACTGGCGTGCTTGTGGAAGGGAATTTTTTTCTGACTCATCTTGGTCAGAAGCCAAATGGTTTTTCCCACAACAAACATTTGGTAGAAAAGCAAAATGAAATGAAAGTGTTGAAAAGCAAATTTTATAGTTGAAAATTGAACGAAATTTTCAGTCTTTGTTGAGTGAAAAGAAATTATAGCAGACCAAGCGAATTGAAGTGCTGCAAAAAATATTGATTTTAATGACATGATATGCCACAGGTAGAGGTTCTGTAGGTAAGCACGAGAAAGCCAACGTGGGTGTCCAATCATAAAAACTATGTTCCATGAAAAAGTGAGCATGAAAAGTCAATAAAAACCAAAGGACATTATAAAACAATTGCGCTTTATGAAATTCGTTCGTGTGACAAAAGTTTGCAAATTGACCCCTCTCACTCAAATTACAATTTCGTACTTTCTCACGCTTTTTGTTTCTGCTGCATTAAATGCCATCGAAGTGGACGCTGTCATGCTCGCTGGATTTTATCGCGCGCTAATCCAGGCGTGGGAAAATTGGACAGTTTCCATGCGACAAATACATGAAGCAATGGGGCAGATTCATTTCGTCATGTGGTGTAAAGTTTTGTCGAATGACAAAAGCACTATTATTGCGTCAGCAACCGTCTTTTGTGATAACGCTTTGGATATTTTTTTTGCCGCCCACGTGCTGTTAGCTGTGCAAATAAAAATCCATAAGTTTATAAAAAATGTTTGATGTAGTCTGGTGGGAGATTTTTTATCTGCTTTTTTCTAAACGCAACTGCTTGATATTCAAATCGAATTGAATGACCCGATTAGTTAAGTTAGGTGTCAACAGTCAACAAGCAACTAAATCAAATCGTGTGATCGTTGAATCAAATTTATTCTGCCTCCACTCGAATTTTAGGCCAACGGGCAACCGATATACTGCAGTGGATTGACACTTCGGTCACCATCGATGTCTTTCACGTACCTAAAAGTAGGCTTGTAGCTTCTTTTTTGAGTTACTGATTTTTTCTTTACTTGAAACTGTATATTTTCTATTCGAGGCTTCAAAAAAATTTTTGTGATGCCTGCCTGCCTACTTCTCTTTATATACAAAAAGCAGAAGAAAAAATCGCACACGCCCAAAGCGCCTCGAAACAATTTACAGTCGAACTGTAGGCAATTATAGGCAATCGGCTGATTGGTTGGCGATCACGTGAAGCATGCTTTCTGTGCAGCCATTGCCGTGGAGGCGGAGTCTGTCCTGCGTAGAAAGCATGCATGCATGTGATCACCAACCAATCAGCTGATTGCCTGTAATTCAGAGTTCAACTGTACATTTTGAATATTAAAAAAAAACAGCACGCACTGCGTGACGGCCGTGTCGTGTCGCTCAAAGAACGTCCGCCGATCCGATGCGAGCACGAGCAGATTCTGACACGTCGGAAACATTCCGTTGACGTCTGACAAAACAAAAATCACGGGGAAATCGAAAGAAAAGCTTGTAATGGTGAGCCGAAAATTTCCGTTTGGAATAAACTGAAACGAATGAACCATTTTTTTGATCACTTTTTTCCTCAAACCTGCGAAAACAATGATCTTCGGCGACCCCGCCTCTCGCCGCGTGACGCCCCACGGCTGTATGACGATGTTGCTGCTGATGGCGCAGACTGATCGAGAAATGATTGACAGTTTCGTTAAATTTTATTGAACTCTGCACTTCGCCAAAACAGCGATTGTTCTCTCTGTAAAGTGTAAACTCATTTCTCATCCAAGTCCCCAAAAAACGCCTCACGGTCAATGTTGAACGCCGTTCTCTGTATCGACATTCGATAGAGGCCACGGTCGGAGACAAGCCGCTCCAGCGTGGTCGAGACGGAACGCAGCGGGGCTGAAACGTGACCCTCTCGGTAGGAGACGATGCTCACGTGCAACTGCCTGCGGACACCGTTGGTGAACTGCAGTTGTTGTGGGCCGACTGAAAAAAACGGTGCACGTTTTACTGTGGAAATGCTGATGCCACGATAAATAATGATCATAAATGACAACAAAAATGCATCTCTGTTCAAAAATATAAGAATAATACCGTATTACCCCCCAATAAACGCCCATGGTGGATTAATACGTCAGCGACTTTTAGGGGTGGGGGTTTATTGGTGGGGGGGGGGGCTTTATTTACAAACAAATTCTAGGGTGGGGGTTTATTAAAAAATGGCAAAAATACCTTGCATGGCAGGCAAGAAAGTCGCAGAAACTTCTACTCTACATAGAAATTTCTTTAAAAATGAGACTTTTGTAATGAAATTACCATTAACTCATCTATTTGGGGCCTTTGGTAGCACAATTTCATCATTTTCACTGCAACCAGCCACTGAATTCGCTGGGTATGTGTTTCAAACAGGTTTCCAACAATCCCCCATGGGGGATTATTTGTGGGGGGGGGGGTTATTCGGAAACTTGTCGTGGGGGTGGGGGTTTATTGGTTGGGGGGGATTAGTGGTGGGGGGTATAATGGGGGTAATACGGTAATCCCGTGCCAAAAGCAAACGATAATAACCACGATTACTAAAGTCGTGGTCTGAAGACCTGGCATTCTTTCTTTTCTTTCTATGCAGCGTTTGTTGTGCTTGTTCGGGGACTGTACAGCATCGGTTGGAGCAAAAGTAAAAGACTGAAGAGAGTGCACGGCTTTCTGATCTTACCAGGACTTCTCGCCTGAAATGACGCCACCTCTCTGCTTCTGACATCTTCTAAATGATCAAACTACACTCACTTTGCACCATGGTGCAGACCGGATAGCGAACCGGTGTTGCAAAACTGTGACCGCTGTGCCTTCCGGTGGTCACGTTTGTCGCTGAGGCACCGCTGTATAGCGTGCGAAAGATGTCGCTCAACGCAGGAATGCGCGATTTCACGAAGTTGTCGCTCGCATAACTGAAACAATGAATGACGTTCGAACTGATTGCGTTACTTATGTGACATGATTCAGAGGTCTATAACAGTGCAGGATAATACAAAGCGACAGAATTTTCAGTTTTCAATTTGCTATCATTACTTCACTTCAAACTGTGATGCTGAAAAACATTTGTGCATTTGAACAAGACTTCAAGCTGGACCCAACTCACACCAGATGCCAGCTGCCTGCGAGTTCACTTGGGTCGAGCTGCTGACAAGGCGGGCACGAGTCGAAGATCCGATGGAACGGCGGCGGCAAACGAACGGAGAACCTCTCTGATCCTCCGGTGTTTCGGCCGTTTTTGTCCAGCCCGGTCGATTTCGGGCTCGATATCGACTGACCGATTTGTCGTAGAAAATAATCGGGTGAGTTCACGGGCACGATCGGCGGCACGTCGGGCGGATATTCCGGTACGGCAACGTTCGGGACGAGATTGTCAATGACGTTCTTGGCCGTCAGTTGCACCGTGTTGAAGATGGTCCCTACTAGACCCTGACTCGGCCGCTGTTGTGCGTGGTCGCGCAGTGAAAATGCGCGCGAGTTTAAAATCAGGATTGTCAGAAGCAAATAGGCTGTTAGCTGATTGGCTGAATCGATGCGGTTTGACATAGTTTTCGGCTGATTTCCAATTTCCAGCAACTATCCCATATTTTTTTGGCGACTGAGACAAGGAACTTCGTTTTTCCGCCAGCTATGTATGTTTTTGGAGTTGTTTATTTGTTTGTTTTCATTGTTTATTTATTTATGTTGTTCTGGAATCAATTTTACATGTGGTGAGGTAAAGAAAGACTTTTCAGCGGCTATAATCTTCATGTTGTCGCAATAGCGAGATCAGTTTATAGTGACTCATTTTTGAATCTACATGCAAAACCGGACTTTCGGAAAAATTCTATACTTATACAGATTTTTACAGTCAAATACATTTGTGACTCTATGATTGGCTGCTTGTTAATATGACGCGCTGATTGGCCAATTAGACTCTATAGGCGACACAACAAAAGTGAAGCATTTGTATTTTGAAACAGCTTGGGATTAAATGGGAGTTTAAACAAGAATTTTACTATTAGGAGCGGTTGGAAGAGGATAAAATGTTTTTTATACAATATTTTTTACAGCATATATCGTGTTGTGCAGTTTCAAAACAGGTAGAGTTTCATTAAAAAATTGAACGTGAAACCAATGCCCATGTTTTCCACGTATCACGCGGGCAACATGGTGAAACTGGTTTTCGCAACTCAAAATCGGTTGTTCAGATCCGGCGGCAGAAGGTGGTTTCCCTGCTGCTGTGCATTACACACTGGATGGATAAAGAGCAATTTCACATATACATACCACATGCTATTGCAATAATTTGCAAAAATTGGCGGGTTTTTTTATGACATTCAGTTCATATTACCGGTAGAGTGGATTCGCAGAGTTTCATAAAAAAAACAACACGTTACGTAAACAATATTCAGACAAACCAAGGTCACACTTGTTTTTTTTGCAGCAAGAGAATATTTCTATTGAGCGATAAATGTTTTCATGTAAATTGAAAATTTTGAAAAAAATTAAAAGAAAGACCTCAAAATAGCAAGCAACAATAAAATGACTAAAACGTGGCAAGTAAAGCACCAGTAAGTAAGTAAGTAAGTAAGTTGAGTAAGGTTACAAGGTAACACATTGAAGAAAACGAAAATTCAAAAGCACCAAAAATGATCACCAGTTTAAAAAACATCAAGATACTTACATTAATGTTTTAAAAATGTTAACTGGTGCAGTAAAACAATTGTTTTGAATAATAAAAATTTGTTTTGCTTCATTGCATTATGTCGATACAGCCTATAAAGGCCGGCAGTTTAAACAAAATAAAAAATTTCAGTGAAAAACAACCAAATTTTAGAAATACTTATATTTTTGACTTTATAATAAAAACACAGATTTTATTGTCTGTATAATGTTGATCAAAAGACCTGCAAAATAAACTGCTGCACTTTCACCATTCTCAAACGTAGGCCACCGGTGTCTTACTAGCCGGAGTGCCATACGCGGGCGCATCACCGCGTGGCCGCACGCCCAAACGTTCATACTCCTCGTACGGCGTTCGACGTCCGGGTTCGATCGGCACATCACCTTGGGACACGTACTCGTCATCACTGGACGACAACGCACGTTGCGCGGGGGGCGTTCTCGGAGTTGCTGTATAGGATCGTGTCACACAATATTCAAAGAATGTCACTGGGAATCACGAAGAGTTGTTGGGAATTGTTCTGCTTTTGTTGCGGGAAAGTTCGTTTGTGCGTCTACGAATCATTGACAAAATGTACGTGATTTCCACATTTCCACATGACAACCCACATTTCCATCTAGCATTCATCATAAACATGTGCACTGTTTTTTCGATCATGATGCACATATGCAGAATCGCAGCATTTTTCGCTTGCTCATCTTTGAAAAAGCTGCGCGCTTTGACAGCTCTTTGCAAAACCTTTCCTGATATGTGAATAACTTTTTGTACATGCAGTATGCCGGTTTCACCTGGCAGATCTTCACTGTCGTACATGTAGGCCTCGTTCTCGTGGTCCTCGTCCAGCGTCTCAGCAGGCTTGCTTCCTGTGCTGTCCGACGGCTCTTCAGCCGGTTGCGCTTGTTTGTCGCGCTTCTTCTTGCGCACTTTCGGAAACTCGACTGGTGTTTGCTGAAATTTCAAAGGCGTTTTCAAAGCTGATATAGTGCCGTGAATTTGGTCTGACACGTCAGCACAAATCAACTGTACATGGTATTTCTGTATTTGCTCGTCATCGCGTTCCGGCCGGCCAATCACTTGTGGCATCGGCGCTGGGTGGACGGCTGAGCGAGACGAATGCGCCGGCGTCAACTTGAACGATAACGACGTTTTGTTTTGCTTTTGATTCCTAAAATACAGGAGAAAACTGCAGTTTTCGACCTCTGAAGTCCGTACTACATGTTGTTCATACAGTTTTATCGGAGTTTTTCCTGCTTTTTGCGAAATAAGATGACTGAATGAAAAGTAGAAACAAGCGAGAACGCCCAGCGGACTTCTGTTTGGTCCTCCTTCATTTACTCTGTAGGACAAACAAAAACTCGCCACAAGTGAACATGATTGAATTTACTTTTTCAGCAGACAGTAGATGGCAACGCACAAAGCGATCAGTACCACCACGAACAACACCATGAACGTGATCGCCAGGCAAAACCAGATCAGTTTGGCGCGTTTCAGTTCGTTTGTATGTAGTAGTACAAATGCATGTAGTTTTTCCCGTTCGGTTTCAAAGCATAAATTCAAATATGCCGTAAAGTCTTGCATATAAGGTTCCTCCCACTTATAGAGCCCCACCCAAAAGTGGGCGGAGTGTCACACGGCTGGAAACCTAAAAAAATCAAAATTTTTAACTTGGTCTAATTTTGCAAGACTTTACGGTATACCGGTATGCATGTCGTTTTTGAATTCGAAAGTCAAAAACACATTGTAAGATTGAGTTCTGGTAAACAGAAGTTTTCAATCTGTTTTCATCATTTCCTACGACTCCCTCAAAATGAAAGGTGGAGCGAGAGTGAAGTTCAAAATGCATCGCCTGTCAATTTGAATCACTTAAAAAATGAAAATAAAAACTTTAAATTTTTTTACCATCATGTCGCAGAACCGGGAGTGCAGGCACATTTGAATCGGTCGACTGGCTGAAAACGATTAAAAAAACTTTACGATGACACAGGCAGGAAAAATGTTCACGGTGGATGTTACCTACTGTACCAACCGTATTCGATCTCGATACCATAACCGCTTGCCCGGTATGGTTGATTTTGTGAGATTCTGCTTTCTAGGTTCGCTGATGTTTTACCCAGACCACAAGATCTGTCTGTGGTAAAACACCTTCGGCAGTTCTGCCTGGTGTCCGTCGCACTGACGAGCCAGAAGGCACCGCGGTATGCGTCTACCTGGCGAAACCGCAAACACAGCGAACATCATGTACAATAGGCAGCTCCTCCCACCTGACAATCAGCACCGTTTGCAGTACTAACACCAAATACTGCAAATGTCCATGAGAGCTCTATCAAACGAAAAATTTCGGAGAAAAAACTTGACCAAATTCACAGCTGTGAATCAAGAAGAAGCCGGCTTTTACGTTTGCTGTTCGGAATCACAGGCATCAGCGGCAGCAACCGGTACTGTTCGCAGCACTCGACGGTGCCGGAATTCTGGTCGCACTGGTTGCAGTAGTCGTCGCTCTTGGGCACTGCGGTACAGTAGCCGTCGCACTGGTAGCCCATCTGCGTCTGGTAATCGTCGCAGTACAAATTGTATTCGAACGTCAGCGTCAGATTGAGCACGCCGGCGCCTGATTTGTGCGCCATCTCCCTCGTGACCACCGAAACGGACTGACGTGTGGCGTGCGCTTGGTCGCCCTCGTTGGTCATGTCCAGTTGCATTCGACCCGTCGACTCGAACTCCAGTTGAAGCACGCGTTCATTCGGCGCCGGTGGTTGTTCGTCTTTTCTCGGTTTTTCAATGTCGATCGTTATTTCCAGTGCTTCCAGGTAGACGGGTCCCTGAAAAGTTTGCTCTTTCATGTTTACTTTCGACGATTGCGATGTATATTCGTGTCTGGAAGCGCTTGCTTCGCTTTTCGTTGTGATTACCGTAAATTCTTGCACATAAGGTCTCCTCATACAAATTTGAAAATCTAAAATTTCTGAAAAACCTGGAATTTTGTGTAAGCGAAGATTAGGAAGTCCGGGCCTTCCAAATGGGGTCCGGATTTCGACCCAGTCAAAATTTTGATTTTTTTGGTTTCCCACCGTGTAACACTCCGCCCACTTTTGGGTGGGGGGTCTTGTAAGTGGGAGGAACCTTATATGCAAAGACTTCACGGGTATTGCATTCGACTTTTTCCTCCACCGAGTATTTTGAAAGCAATCGAAAACAAACAGGCACAAACAAAAAAAGGACACAGGCACAACAAGGGGCGTTTGCGGTTGTTTGTGTGAACAACAACACAGAAAAACTCTATCGTTGTCAAATACATACTCTGTCTGACTGAGATAATGGGACACTTTCAAACAAACCCACCGTTCCAGCCAAAGTTTTACTTTTAAATTCGACTCCATCTTTAACGGGGCACCGAGAATTCGTCAATTCGCACGTTTGTGCGCGGTTTGTGTCAATTTTTTCCATGTTCATGCTGAAATATAATGAAGCACCATCAATACAACTAACAGCAACACCCACTATTACCGTAAAGGCCCATTCATGCACGCTGACGCGCGCTAACATGAACGTGCGTATGAATGTGCGCACGTGCCAAAACTGAAGCGCGCTGTTTTTTTTTTGCTTCGTGAATGTGTAGCGAAGTGACGCGCGTTAGCGCGCTTCAACCTCCATGAATGGCGCTTGACGAAGCTTCAAGGATAACTTCATTTCTTTTGTTTCTAAAAAAATCTGGAAACTTCACGGATGCACCGCAGTATATCTCACTTGCGTCGCAGTTTCGTAGTTGTTTCCATGATCATGATGATGTAATCATCGCAATCCATCGACGCACACGGAAGAATGTTCTTGAAATATGCATCAAAGGACGTGCCGTCGACAGCGGTCGTCAAATTCAGCAAGTTCATGTCCAAGTGCAATGTTGACTGCTGCGAGACTGATGACGTCCAGCTATTCCTGGTCGAGGAGGTTGTGCGCGTTGTGGATGTTGTGGTGGTCTAAATATTCTGGTGGGAGATTGACTGAAAGCAAACTAAATTCACGCAAAAGAACGTCCTCTTTGACCTATTGGTGTCCTTTTTGATGTCCTTTCTTCTGTGCAAAACACCTGGTGGTACACTGTAGTTTGCTTTTCGGTGACTAGTTATATGCATTTTTGGCACCAGTTTTATTCTCCAAAAGGTGAAAAATAAAAAATAAATAAAAAACTAGCAAAAGACGATAATCGTTAATTAATATACGTTACCTGGCTGTCGAAGACGCAAAAAATCAGTGAAACAAAAAGAATTGCCACTGCAGCAATACGAAGTACCATTTTTCAAACTGAAATCTTCAACTTCGACCAGTCGGTCGTTTTTAGTGAAAAATTTCACACCTTTTCGTGGATAAAAACCATTACTGCCAATGCCAAAAGACCATAAAAATCACTCACACACAAATAATGATACAGCAACAACGTGAACTGCCAGTGCAACAAACAACTGTAGCGCCAACTCTTTTATCAACACGACAAAAATACCAAAAGATGATAAAGACCGGAGTACATTACACACAGTTGTGAAAAATAAGCGGCATCAAAGCACCCTTTTTCTGCTTTCCTGCTTTTTCATTGGTCATTGTACGATTCATTTGTTCCATCAAACTACGATACGCACTGATTGGCCAGATTTGAATCTGGTGCGCTGGTTGGTAACAGGGCGGATGAGACAGCTTATCAGCATGCTGGATTTTTAAGTAAAACAGATCCAATTGAAAACAGCGAATTTGATTCATGATCTTGATATTTCAACAATGGAAAAATAACAGTTTAGTCACGGGTCCAACAATTGCGAAGAAAACGGTTGAATGTATTGCTCATTATTTTTATTTTTTGTTGCAAACTTTTGCAGAAAGCCAGTTTGCAGAAAGCGATTTTATTTTTTTACGATTTTTAGCTTATGACAGAGAAAATACACGCTCAACGATTTTGCAAACTGCTAACAGAACAACCCAGCGCACCGCAATGTGCGTTTTTACCTGGCGTTCATGTAGTTCAACATTCAACAACGTTCAACAGAGAAGTTCATGTATTGTATTGCTAATGGTTATGGACACCTTTAAGAAAACTGAAAACCGTGTTTACTTCTGTGCAGTTTGCATCTAACTGAAAAATCGGCATACCGTTGCAGCGATTTTCGCCACTATTTTGCAATTTATCTGATATCCAAGTTGAAAGTTGGAATTTATTAATCAGACAGACTCTCCCTAAGACTCGATGAAATGAGAATTCGCTCAGAAAACAAAAATAAGTTTGTTTTGTCTGCTACCACAGCAGGTCACGTCACGACGAAAAAAAAACTGGACAAACCTGGGTACCGGGAAAAAAGATAAAGAAAACGTTTCCGAACTGTGTTACACAAAAAAATTTTTTTGTTGCATAAAAGTCACATTAGAAAAAAAAAACTAAAAAACGTACCAAATGTATTCTACATTTTTGTATATCATAATAAAAATCTACACGTCTGTTCAAGTGTTTTAGTTTTTCAAACAAAGCGAAGACCGAAAAGCAACAAACAAAACAAAATGAAACCAAATCAATTGTTGACAACAGAGTTTGCGATAGCGATTTCGATTCTGATCAGTTCGTTTCGCCTCGACGCAGTCCGCAACGTTTCTGACTACGGCATTATTGGGGATTATTTTTCAAGCGCCGCTTGCGAACAAAACACCGACGCAATAAAAAAACGCCTTTCAAGATGCGAACGCTGAAAATTCGACTGATCGAACAATTTTGATCCCTTCGGGAGTTCACCTTTGCGCCCTAAACCTTGATTTGCGTGGGCTCCAGAATGTGACTTTAGTGGTCGACGGTCGTCTAACGTGCGCGCCGAAAAAAGTCTGGGCGGACATTTACGGATCGGACAGCGGAAACACCAGCTACCCAAACGCGTTCATACTGATTTCGAATTCGAATTTGATGGAAATCCGCGGCACCGGAGTGATTGATGGGCTCGGCTATGATTGGTGGTTGTTTGTGTGGACGAGCTTCATTGACCATCGACCAAAGTGAGTTTTCGAATAAAAAGTCTTTGCAAACTGTCAAAACTTAACCGGTGTTGACTAATGTCCATATCCGAGCTTTAAACTTGGTTTTTTTCATGATCAGTTTCTCACGAAAATTTTGACTCCAGTTTTCCTTTTTGATCCACATTTGTTTTGGGAAAACTTTATTCCAGCTTGATAAACATTGTGCATTCGATTGGAATTGAACTTTCTGGCCTTCAACTACTAAACTCACCGCATTATCACGTTGAGCTCGATGATGTCATTGATGTTATTGTGCGTGATCTGGTCATTGAGGTTGACGTTGTGCGACAACGAAATCTAGCAAAGAAACTCGGCATTTGGAGCTCGAAACTAAAGTAAGTCAGCTCTGTGCGTGCGTGCGTGCGTGCTTACGTGCGTGCGTGCGTGCGTGCGTGCGTGCCAAATGCTTAAATGGCAATAAACAATCGAAAAAAGACATGCGCATCTTTCAGCATTCCACTTTTCCCGTTGAACACGGACGGCATCGACCCGAAGGGGCGTGACGTTCTGATTGAAAACGTCACAATCACGAACTTTGATGACGCGGTCGCCGTGAGACCGCAGCACTCGGATGCGAGCCATCTGACCAATTGCTCCGAGAGGATACTCATTAGGAATTGTCGAGTGAAGTTCGGAGTCGGCATGACAATCGGCTCAGTGCCTCCGCACGACGCAACGAATTGCGTTCGAAATGTCACGTTTGAGGCTGTCGACTTTGAGTACACGCTGAAGGCGATTTATGTAAAGACGAACCCGGGAGAGAGTGGTTTGTTCGGGAACGGTTTTTGTCGCTCATTTTTACCACACAAGTCGAACGGCTAAGAAGGATCGAAATTGTTACTTTGTTTTCTTGATTTCTTTTTTTGCTTGAGAAGGAAGTAATATTGACTTTCCATTTTTATCAACGGAAGTCAATCATCTTCTGATGATCCGAAACTATGGACACACTTTTCACCAAAATATACCAACTTTCAGTTGCGCATTTCTTCAACGTTTGTGACGCTGTGGAAATAAACGACAGAGACCGTGAAATACAATATGAGTGGAAATGCATCCATAATTCCGGGACCGTCCATCAAGATGTACGTTTCAGGTGACGGTTTGATCGAGCACATCCACTATCGCGGCGTCACCTTGCGGCACGCCGTCTGGATGCCGCTCTGGGTCGGCCCGCAACAGCAGCGCCAGCCGGGCACCGCCGGCACCGGCTGCAGTTTTCTGTACCCGCTTTGGCCGACGAAATGCCCGACGCAGCCACGAGTTACGCTGCGCAACATCGAAGTGAGGGACGCTCATTTCACCGGTGATCTTCTTTGGCCGGGCGTTCTGTTGTGCGACGCACGGAATCCGTGCACCGGATTCGCGTTTGCGAACGTCACGCAGTCTGGTCTGATGGTGTTGCGGAGAAGTTACGTCTGCGAGAACGTGCTGGAGTTCAGTATGTCGGGTGAGGTGACGCCACGGCCGAACTGTGCGCGCCACAATGACACCAACTACTGACGCTATGAATTTTGTTGAACGATGCTTTTTTGGAAGGACTTTTGTTTTTTTTGTATACTCTGGAATTTCGGCTGGTTTATAATAAAAAAAGAGTGAAATATAATAAAAAAATAAAAAAAATCACTAATGAACTCGACAGATCTGTTTGGCGTTCTTGACGAATGTTTCGTTGACACTGATTGTCGCCCAGACTTTCAACAATTCCGTCGTCCAATCAGCATCCGTCGGACACTCGATTGCCGAGTACGCCTTCCGCATCTGGCAGACGTGTTCGCGGCGACATTTCGAGTTGCAGTTCACTTCACGGCCGCTCCGGTGGAAGTATCTGTTGAAAACATTGAGAAGAAACGAGGTTTTGATGAAATCAACCCCAACCGCATATGACATTCGATTCGGTCGGAACAAAAGCACTTACGAAATATATTGATTCAACAGACTTTCGTCGCGTTCGAAGCGTTCCGTCAGTTGATGCCAGTGAAGCGCGCTCATCGAAGGCAAGCCGTACACAGCCTTTTGTAGGAAATGACAGAAAAATGGAAACTTTGTTTTTCACTTCGTCATGCGATGGTCCATGACTGACGGACGTTTCTCATTCGCTGCTTTTTTTAATCAAAATGGTTTTTTGCAGCACGTACAGGTCAGCTTTTTGCACGGGAAACGTTGAGTTCAAAACGAAAATCCCTGTTTGTGGGCTAATTTGCTAATTTGTCTTCTTTACAACCCCATCCCTTTTTTTGTTCTTTTGTGAACCATGTGGTCTGCTGAAAAAATCAGACAGCTTTGAAGAAACATGCTGTACCTTTGCGCTGTACTCCAAACCCCACTCTGGTGGAGTGTGTTCGTCAGCAGCGGTGATGTTCGTTGAGTAGGTCTCCGTGTCCAGCACCGTCTAAAATAAAAAACGATCGCAGTCTTGGCAACATTTGTGACGTCAAAAAGCAACCACCACAAATGGTGATCATATTAGTCTACGCTGGCGGGATTCACTGTAGTCGTATTCGCTGCAGTATATCGCAAGTAGTCCTGTACGAAAATTCCCTTGCACTTCTCTCTCCGTCTCGAAAACTCAAGACACGCATGCGCGCGATACCGGCTATACTAAAACGATAACACCAAAAATGAAATAATCGCAATCAGCGCAACTTTCAGTCAAAGACACGACTGTTATTGTTGGTTTTCTCATTTTTACGAACCCACGTCGCGTTCGAATGGCCGCCGTCGACCGCGTAAATGCGGTAAGCAGGGTTCTCGTTCGGATACGTCGTCACACTCGGCGCCACGAACGTCACACTGGTCGGTCGGCCGGAGCGCGGGTCACGATTGTCGTAGAAGACCGCGAATTGATCGTTGTGCGTGTGCCCGTGGAACTGCGCGCGAATCGTCGACTCGAATCTGCAGATGATGCAGGAGATTGTGATTGACTGTGTGGTTGACTGTTGACTCCATGGCTATCAAGCGTCAAATGTGTCGGCGCTGCCTATTATATTTTTTGTCTCGCACTGAAAGGACGTCATGTGCTTTAAAATGTGCGCTGTTTGTTTACTGTATTCAATCACGACATGATCTTTCAATCGCTCTGACCGCCTCTCGATCGAGTTAAGTTTACGTCAACTGCATTTTCCCAGGTAATTTCTGATTAATTCGTCATGTTGACATACTGCGTGGACCAACAGTTTCCACTATTCACTTACACTACTCACTCACACTGCTCACTCACACTATTCACTCACACTACTCACTCACACTACTCACTCACACTATTCACTTACACTACTCACTCACACTACTCACTCACACTATTCACTCACACTACTCACTCACACTATTCACTCACACTATTCACTCACACTACTCACTCACACTATTCACTTTCCACCAGTACCTCGCAACGATGTCATTATAATTGCGACTCCAATAGTGTCGCACGTCATGGTTGCCACTCGGAATGTGTCCAATCAGCCAGACGGCGTCGCCAGCCAACTCCGCATACGCCAACTGGTCAACCAACCACGCCAACGTGCCGTCGGGATCTTGCTGGTTGTAGTAGAGCCAGCTGCAAGAATGTAACGCGATTACAGTAATCCGGCATAATGGTGACTTTTCGTGAAATTGCAAAAAAAACATCTCATTCAGCGGGCGCTTTTCTTTTGTGATCTCCGCTGAGCAGCAAAAACGGGTTATGCATACACTTTTCAAGCGAAAATTTGATGTCAATTTCATACACTCACAAATTCATCGTGTATCCGTACTGCGTGTTGATTGAGATGACTCGCAAGCCGGGCCATGGGCGAACCATGTACGATGCACGACTAGAAAAAAACAGAGGAAAAATTAATGAGAATGCGGTTGTATTATTACGTCATAATGCTATATTATGACGTCACGTAGAGCTATTATGAAATCACATGTTACATTATGACGTCATATGCGGTATTATGACGTCACATCAACGTGTGTAACAGGTCACATCGCGCAGCCTGCACTCACTATCGAACTGTGTCAAAGGTGCTGTTGTCAAGCCAATGTGCCCACTGCTGTTGCAACGTCGAATACAGCCAGTCGTGACTGAACTGCGGCGGTGCATCAGCGGGCGGGAAACTGCAACAATCAGGGAAACAAACTTGTGGCAATCTTCAGATCAGTCGTTTGTCGCTTGTTGATTGGTCGGATATTCACGTCGCAACACACAGCCAATCAGCGTGATCGATCAATTACTCGAACACATTCAATTGCGGGCACGTTGATTTACGCAGAAAAACGGTGATCTGAAAGTTGCTTATAAAAGTATCCTTTTTCCACCAGTGCTCAGTGTATATCGGTTTTTTACCTTCAAATGAGTTTGTCATGAAAACAGCTCAGTTCCATGCAATACGGATGGTACCCTGCGCAGCGACCAATCAGCGCATGACTGCCATTATTCAAAAATTCCGCCACTAATCTAGCCGCACCTGTTTTCCGGCACACCTTCGTGGTTGCCAACGGCGGAGAAAATCGGAATCGACGGAAAATACTGCAGAAACAGCTGCGTCAAGTTCTTCAGCTCTTGCACGTTCGCGGCCCTGTTGTAGTTCCATAGGTCGTGCGGAATGAGATCACCAGTCCAAAGGATAGCGTCCAACTTGAAAACCAAAGTTATTAAAGAAAGCGACATTTTATTTTCATTGTCGTGTGTCCTGTGCCCAGAAATGAAAAATACGGTTCAGTGCTATTCGATGTGCCAGATAAATCTGTGCTATTCGTTTGACATCAGTGCGTCAAGAAATCAATTGTGTACAGTCTTTATGTAATTCTTGTTCTCCGAGTTGATAACGTTCATTGTTTGAATTTTAATGGCCTTTTCTCACCGGTTTGACCCAAAACATCAAAGTAAAAAGGTACAGTCGAACTTTAAATTATGGGGAATCAGCTGATTGATTTGTTGGTTGGTGGTCACGTGATGCATGCTTTCTGTGCACGTACTTCGCGCCCACAACAATGCCTACACAGAAAACATGCTTCACGTGACCTCCAACCAATCAGCTGATTCCCTATAATTTAGAGTTCGACTGTATATGCGTTCTGTCACCTTGTGATTCGCCGCGATGTGCTGAAACATGTGCTCTACGGTTTTGTACGGAATATCACAAGCACCGACCGAACCCCACACACCAGCGCTTCGTTTCGCTTTCTGACCTGTATGAAATCTGTGTTTTTTGCGACTTCCACGCAGAAAATTAATGCACATGTTGCCACGGTAACCGAAGAGGACGGCCATCAAACCGTACCGTCAGGAATTTGAGTGAACCGCATCGACACCGTACCAATTTTTTCGCCGTTTCGAACCGAAACCGCCCGCGACACAAAAAATGTGAAACCGCAGCAACGCTAGGACATGTACAGTGTACAATGTGGATGCACATGTTGGTGCACTTTTTTTAACTGCATCTGCATATGTAAGTGCTCGAACATGCGCACATAAATCTGCACTTATTTTTCTGTGTGTCCATCAAGAATCCAAAAAAGCATATCCACACAAACCGCCGGCACCCTTGCGACAACACAGCGGTTCACCGCAGTCAACTTCGGTCGCAGGCTCGTACAGTCGATCAATGTGCAAATCGGCCAAATGCAGAATGCGCAGTTGTGGCAAGGTTTCCTGATGAGTGAAAACAGCCGTAACAAGAGACCGTCCGGAAAAAGTGGGACATTTTGTCTCTCGGCCCAAGACAGATTTTGCTGGTATTTCGTGCGGAGTCACTGAGAAAAATCCGCATCGCTTTTGCTGAGAAGCCCTTATGGTGCAACGCTACAGGGCTCAGAAGTTGGAGTCGTGACAAAAAAATACAAACTGAGCTTTTCAGCAAAATCGATACAAATTTGAACAATTAAACCTATTTGTAGGCCAAGGAACACAGGAGTAATATCAACACCGTGCGGTGTCTTTACTCTCTTAACAATAACAAGCAAATGGCAGAAACACGAAACTAAACGCCAGTATACCGCAGGCGGTTTGATTGGCGTCACCGTCGGTTTATTGCCGGGCAGTCTGATCGTCCAATCACCATTCGCATCACCACAAGCATCGTTGAGCAACATGTTGCACAGTCCTTTCGACGAGCCAACCGAGTGCCCGATGATGTAGATCAGTTCATTCTGCATGTTTTTTTTTCGTTTTTTTTCAAAGTCAAAAAACCTAATTGGGGTGCTGCTTAAAAAGATCAATCTCAGCACAATTTCAAAAGATGAAACCGTTGTTTTGAACAAGTAGTACCAGGTTCTGGTGTACCTACCTTGTATTCTGAGACAATGCCGGTGCACACTGGTCTGTCTTCGATGTGCATCAGTTGACAGTACTCATTGACCAACCACGCGATACAATCGGTGACTTGCGGCACTTGCCAAACAAAGTCCAACGGCTTTAACAGTCGTTCGCAAGTGTCACACAGTAGACCTTTTGGTGATCGTGATGTGTTCTCGTTTTTGAGAGTTGAATCTGCACATGTGAACATGTGATGCGTTTTTGGTGACTTCTTGCTTAGCCAGCCATTGAAATGGAAAGTGTGATTTCTTACCATCGCTAACGTTGGTTGGAGCACTGTTAGCCAGACACAAGCCAATAACAACAAGTGTAAATGCTGAACTGAACAGTCTGAGCATTTCTCGAAGCTTAAAAAATCCAAATACGCCAAGTGTAAAACTCAGTTTCAGTGAGTAAAACTGTCAAATAGTTTCTTTCTGCATAACTGGATTTTAAAATTTTTCCTCTGAAAACACTTAATTAAGTGGCTTGAACAAATAAAAACTGCCGTTTTCTCACGTAAAACCGAGCACACAAAAAGCTTGTTTGTTACAAACACGTGTTTTATCGCCGGATCGTGTGCAATATTTGATTATTTTCACGGCTTATCACAAAAATGTTGTTTTCCAGACATAAAAACGTCGCCTAGATTACATCAAGATGCCATGTGGTAATTGATAAAGCTCAATTTTGAACGTTTTTTGTTGAATTTTGGGGTTTTGCACGAATAAGTGGAAAAGCATTGTGCATTTTCTTCAAACAAAAAAATTTGCCGCAAAACGATCGTGATGTAATATCATTTTTTTTTTCTGCGACTGAATGCGTGTGCAGACGTGGAAAGAAAACTAGTTTCAATCTTTATGTGGCAATTACAAAGTCGCCTAAGTGACTCGGCCCTATCAAGGGGACTCGGATCACTTGTCCATGAGAAACAATTGTCCATGAAACCGAACCTTTAGCACATGGAGAGGAGAGCACACGGCACGCAGTTTCTGTTGCGTTCGGATTCAGCACGATCGAAATGCAGACGTAAACTTGCAAAGCCGTACACCAAGAAATTTGCGTGCAAAATTTCGAAAAAAGTTGAAGAAATTACAGATAAATAGGCTTTTATTCTACGCCTTCTTCAAACAAGCCATCAAGAACCAAAACCAGTCAAGTTCAACCAACTTGAATATCTAAATATTTTAGAAAGTTTGTAACCAGTAAAAAACTACAGTAAAGTAAGATCGCATCGAGACCCAATATGGATACTGTGATGAGCAAGCGCGAAATTTAGATTTGCTCTTTTCGCATTATCCAAATCCCGGCAGTCCGCCGCCGCCCATTGCGCTCTGCACGTGACCTTGAATCGACGCCAAGCCGGCTGCAAGTTCGGCTGCCTCGGCCGATGTCATCAAATTCAGATATTTGTTGTCGAAGAAGTCAAACGGTGCACGCTGGAAAATCAATTGATTGCCGTTAGGTTTGCAGGTGCCACCGGGAGTGGGCGGGGCTTGGACTGGAGGCGTCGGCAAGGGCGTAATGCATCATTATTAAAACAGCTGCATCTGCAGTTCCGGTGCTCCTCCTCCATAACACAGGAAAGAAAAAAAATGCAAAAACTAAATTGATCATTTTCACCTTATCAAAAAGGCTTGGCTTAGGATTAGGTTTAGGATTAGGAACCTACAACGACTCATAACAAGCAAACTTAGATCAAAAATCAAAAAATCACTTTTAAGAATGTATACAAATCGCCCTTGGTGGACGGTACCGTCAGCGTTCATTCATACCCCGACCATCATGGGTATTTTCGTTACGGGTTTTGGATTCTTTACCTTCGGCTTTTTGTTTGACAACCAAATTGTTTAACACCAAGTTCCGAGTTCGGGTTCCTTTTCTTCTGGTTTCTGGATCGGTTGTTGGAAGGGCCAACCTGTACCCGTACCGTTAAGACGTGGTCGACGTAAGACTCCGATAAACAAACAAAATCTTCAAGCTTTTTTTGTGTTGCCGTTTTATGGAGCTCATTCCACCACATGCAACCGAAGAAACAACCAACACCGACCGTCGTCAAGTCGGGATCGCCGAGCGATCCGGCGTCCCGGCGTGCTCCGTTCGGCTTGTAAAAATGCTTGCGACGTCTGCAGACGCACGGGCACTTCCGAGAGACTTCCTCGTGGAAGATGCACTCGTTTCGGTTCACTTGCTGGCAGCGGTGCTGCGGGCCTGCGAGAAAGTCGAACCGTGAATTGAATATTTGAATTGCTTGTTTGTGTTTGCAAATGAATGGCTTGTGTTACGACGACATTAGCCAACCAACCAGGGTTATTTTTATTGGCAACCTGAACCTGCCCTTTCTTGGTGATAACCGTCACCACAGACTACCAGCGTGCCATGCCCATAAATTGTCGAATGTCTTTTCACGTTTTTCTGACTGTCAAAGGCCCCGTTTCAACACCGACAAAAAACAAGCAAGTGGACGAGCAGTATCATTCTCTGGTGATTCTTGTAATGAACGCCAACATAATCAAGAAAAGCAAATGACCGAAATCGATTTTCTGTTCCAAAACGAAAAAACGACTCACTCATATGCGCGGTCTCAAAGATGACCGTTTTGAATTCCTCGCCGTGGCAGCCCTCGTCATCCGGGTCGTGACCGTTTCGCAAGCTGGCCGCACTGGTGGTTTCGATCAGAGAAAACACGACCGTGATCGACAGTAGGCCTGCTGCGATCACGCTGCTTGCGCCAGTCGTTCGTGATTTGTTCATTTTCTTGGAAAAAATGTGCTTTTTTTGTTGGTTTGGTGACCCGAAGTTGTGCTATTCGGCTGTTTCTTTCTGCTGAAGATCGGTTCCAGTGCCAAGAAAAAAAAACAGTCAACGGTTTGGTTTTTCTGCGAGATTTTTCTTGCAAAGAAACTTGCGCAACTTGGCTGTAAGCTTTTCTTTGAACCTTGTGTAGTCGCAGTGGTTCCTTGTACCTAGTGGAAATGCAATCAATTAGCATTGATCGAGTTTTTTTCTATGCGTAATGAAGAAATAAAAAATTGCAGTAGTCGCAGTTGACTTGATTGCACGAACTTTTATCGAACATGAAAAACATGCGGGTAAATTTAAAATTTCAGTTTTTTTGGCAAGCTGTTTTTGTTTTCTGCAACCTTCAACCTTCTACATGGCAACTGCGTTTTACGGTCGTTTTTGTGTTGCACATTCAGTACTTTCTCAATGTTGACGCTTCTTGTTTGTCACAAGCATTTCACAACTTTATTATTTGCGTGACTTTTTCAAAAATGTTAATGTTACATTTGAGTGAACAAGTTCACAGAGTAATGACGATGCGCAAACAAACGGTTTTTCACCTGGTGTTTTAGACTGTTTCAGTTTGGAATTTCGAGTTTCGGCAGAAAATTTGGCGAAACAAAGTCAGTATTATGATATTCTCAGACAGTATAAACGAAATGAAACAAGAAACGCAAGTAACAAAAAAATGAACAAAAATAAAGCTCTCATTGTTTTCTAAGCAATTACAGAAGTAAACGAAATATCTATTAATACCATCACGCATGCCGGAGAACGTTAGCAATCAGCGAGAAACTCTTTGAAATCAAAAAACGTCGAGCAAAACATTTCCTATCAAGCCACAAATTTGATCACACAACGCCATGCTAACACAAAGTGAATCAAACATAAAAACAAAATCATCCAAGTGAATCATCCCTTGACAACCACCAAACGATTTTTGACACTTTCCACCGTGTTGGCCTGAAATTACCAAAAAATTGCAATGCGCGTTTTTATCGTTCACCCTGCCATTGAAGTGTCTACCAGTTTAAAAACACTGTGCACTTTCGTTTCACATATGGTTTGAATATAATATTGCACAGCCACAAACAAACACACAGGCACTACTCATGTTTGTATACGAAGCAGCGTGGGTGAACTTGTGTGTGTGTTTGTGTCTGTTTGCCTGTTTGTGACAGTATAACACTGGAAAACACTGGAAACGAAAAAAATAAAGGCTGGAGACTCTCAACCTGGAGTATATTTGTTTAAACCTGTCACTTTTTTTCGCAGAACACAGCTCAAGACAGAAGAAAGAACGGGACCGGAGTTGCAAAAGAACATATTCAGCCACAAATGGGGTGTTTGAAATCAAGGAATCCCGATACATCCGTTTTCTTCTTATTGTGATTCAAAGTTTCGCATGATCGTATTTTACGAAAGTGATAGGTTTAAACAACGATACTTTATATTCCACAGAGTATAGACACGCACTGCTTCTGTCTTCTATAACGTCATCACATGTGGGTTCATTCCATACAACAGTGCTTCTTACCGCAAACACGTCCTCGCTCCAGTTTTTGAAGAAACTCTTGAAGTGGTCCGGCTCCGAGTGCTGATCGATCACCTCAACCTTGGCGTCTGTCGGACGTGGCAGTGTATCGATGGCCAGGTATCGCTGAAAATAGTGACAGAAGAAAATTCGAATAATCCTTTTGAAAAAAGTACAAATAAATACATTGTGTCGAATTTTATTTCAACCCCGCTTTGAACCAGTCAGGCTTGCTGTAGCTTTTGAACGATTGCTCGTGTCCAGGACCAAGGTAAATTTTCTAGCAACAACAAATGTCCAGACCCCAGAGATAAATTGGGTAAGACTTTTCCAGCATCGTTGTGGGATGGGTCAAAGTGAACACCACCAAAACTTAGCCCCCGTTTTTTAACAAGGCAGTATTCTACCAACCACAACAAGTCTAACAAGGCAGTTGCAGTTTTTCAGTTCAGTATTTCCCTCAACACATGTGAACGTAATAAACCGACCACCATCGGTAAAGTAAATTTCTGTGACTAGCAGGGAAAACTCCAAGGTGGTAAAAAACAGCCCACAAATCTGCAAATCCCTCTGCTTGCTAACAGAAAATGAGCGATTGAAAAAGTGCACCCAAGACCAAAATAAAAAAACCGGAGAAAAAAGTGAAATACTGCCACATTATTGAGCATTGCATAACAAAAATGTGCTGTTTGGTTGACTAGTGCTAGTTCATCTTCGATTTATTGTGACTTTTTTGCATCACAGTTTCTCTAAAAAAACTGTTTCTTTCTAGAAAATCATTCGGATATTCGGAGACGAAATGAAAGTTCAACCCTTCTCATCCCAAACTGGACCGATTTCAAAACACCAACCACAACCAACAAAAAAACAAATCTACCAGCGGATTTTTGAAGGATTTAGCAGGTTGCAACAAATTCGGTGACACAGTTTACAGCTTATTTGCAGTAATAACTTTGAACACACACACACCAGTAGACTGACACAGACAGATATCGAGACTGAGAGCGAGTTTGTGAACGAAAAAGCGTTCCGTGTCTGGCAGCATTGTCGTGCAACGTTGAACACTTGCACTTGCGCAAAAAAGTCAGCTGGACGAAAAAACGGTCCAATCAACACGTGCGTTTCCGACATTTCTATCCGGTAATATGCAACAGTCAACAACACGACCAATCTTTTGAACTTGTTTCGGAGACGACGAAGCTGGTCTTCTTTCCTCCTTTTTCCTTTCCGTCGATGAAGCTGGTCCAACAACTGACAATTTCACACGTACACAAATCTCGCGCACTGCGTGGGGCTAATACTTCACTCGATATTCTTTGTTGTTTGTCCCAGAAACTTGCTGCAGATATACAAAATTCGGTGGGTTTTGGGACTTTGGATCGCTCCATATGGTTTCAGTTGAAATGGGGGTTTTGGAAAAGAGGGGTACCCGATACAGACAGTGTCACAAATCACAATTGAAATTGAAAGTTGAACGATCTCCATCGCACATCTCCGAAATAAAGTCAACCAAAGATCTGATGTTTGCTGACAAAGATCAGATGCGAACCTTTGCAATCGTTTTCGAGACCGCTTTTTCGTGCTCACTCGCCTCTGCGCCGACCCAAACATAAACGATGGAATTCGTGTCCAGGATCATCACGTCGTCGCCGTCAAGATCCTGACAAGAAAATGCAATGCAATGCAATATCAGTACTTACTCATAATCTATGGCATTCATGAAGATTCTGTGACTGCGTAGCCATGTTTTTTTTAACGCAGCTACGTGGTCACCAGTAACTGCTTTGTGAAATGTTACTTCGTTATGAATGAATGAACGCCATTCATAGCATGACGCGCTAACGTCACTTGACGCGGCGTCACTTCGCTACACATTCATGAAGCGAAAACGGCACAGTTTCACACGCTAATGGAGCATTCACAAAGCAGTATTTAGTGAACACGTAGCTATGTATGTTTTAGCACAGCTACGCGTCACTAAATACTGCTTCATGAATGCCGCATAACCTTACAAGCGTCCGCGCTAGTGCATGAATGGGATTATGGCGTTGAAAGTCATGTGGGGAAAGGTTGAATCAAATGTTATGCTGAGGGACTGAAATATTGTACACTGTACAGTGTTTCTTTGTGACCGTGTGACATTACTGTGTTGATAACAGAGAGCACCGTCTTCAAACCAGGAGTTTTACCGCTTGCGAAAAGTTGACGATTTCTTCAATGACCAGCTCGCCAGACTCGTCCGACAACTGGAACAGATGCGGCGGCACTTTTTGCACCTGTGAAATTTGAAAAAAAACTATGTTTTACTTTTTTTGGAAAAACGTATAAATTTCGAACCGCACAAAACCCCTGAACAACCTTGATGGCGGATTTCTGCGGTTTTGCGGCGAACCACTGAACGAAAATGTCCGGCTCGGCCGTTTCGAGCACGCGAATCGCCTGCGTCCACGGTGGCAGGTTCTTGTCCTTGATGTAATCCTGAGAATCGTGCATAATTTTGCTTGACCCGTTCATTTCGTTTCGTGTAGTTTCAAGAGTTTCAGTCGCTGTTGGTTTCGATAACGCTCGTGGTTTGCAAAATTGTCATCCAAAAAGTGCAAAACGCCAGAAAAACACACTGGTTGGTTGCGCATTAGTGTAACCATAAGAAAACCAGCCCTTTTTCTTTTACACCCGCGTTCAATGCGGTCGCACAATACCAACAAACACACTGGCACATTTTGTACATGCCTTGTGTGCGAGTTCACACTTGAGTGTGCAACAAAGCTTAGTAGTCCAGTAGTGCTACTACACCGCTGAGCTTCTGAATGAAGTCCCGAAACACCACAGTTCCGGTTCTTTCCCGTGAACTGATTCACCAATGTCTGCTCTTCGTTATTTTAGGAAACTGAAATGAAATTGTCGCATGGGCTACTAAACTCAAAAACTTCAGTCGCCGCAAAAAAACATTTGTCATTTGAACCAACATTAGCATAGACCATCGCTTTCTTGCGTTCATCCATGGTGCAGTTCTTGCCGATCCAAACGAACAAATTCGCACCGGTACCCGGGTCCAGAATAAACGCATCCTGACAAAAAAAGTAATTGTGTGTGAGCCAAACAATTTGAGCAAAAATAAGGTAATCAGACAAAAATTGGGGTTTTAAACAAAACTCAGACAAAGTTGCACCTAAAAGAACGAAAAAATAAGCGGAGTTCTGAATCGAAACGCTGATGAAACGTCAAAACAAAGGTCGGTGAAATGCAAGAATCAAGCAACCTCACATTGCTATCAAGCAGGTCCAAGCTCAAATCGCCATACGCAACGCTCGTAATCTCAAGCTTGCCAGACGCGTCAGAAATTCTGAAAAAAGCGGCAAAATTTGTTTTTACGGACAGCTGTGCCGACAGAAACACAGAAAAAACAAGCAGATCTATGCTGTGTTGGTGCCGTGTAAACGCATTTCAAACAGCTTTTTCGTTATATTCCTTCTCATCGACCGGTCGCAGCACATATTGCAACAAATTCGCAAAACCGAATAGTTCGCTGTTTGAGGTTTTGCAACGGTTTTGTAACGTCAAAACAATCAAAACGACGTTGCACACCAGACGGATCCATCATATTTGCTAAAAAAACACACAAACAAAACGCACTTCCACAACTGGATGCCGTGCTTCTTGCGGTCCCAATGACCCTCGTCCACACCGCCCTCCTCTGCCGATTTGATCGGGCCGAAGCCGCCGAAATGCTGCCAAAACGCCTCTTTCGAGTCCCAGTCACGGTCGGAAACGTTAGCGGGTAACATTATATCGTGACAGAAAAACAAACAAAAAAAGTTGAAAAAAGAAGTTTTACAAAAAAATGTGAAAATTTTTGTTTCGTAAAATGAAAACCCACCACGACGTCACGAAAACACAGAAAGTCGGATTGACCCACCTAACACCTTGATTTTGCCGCGTCCCGCACGCTCCTGGTCGCGAATGCTGACCGCCTGGCGAATGCCCTGAAAATTGGTGGGTTTCCTGGCTCTGTTTGTCTTCATCTGTCAACCGAACGTTTTCCTCAACGCGTCGTCAATGTTTGAGGTTGCACAACCGACAAAGAAACCAGCCACAACAACGCACCAACGTCATTGCAAGCTCACAAAGCGCGCTGTGTGAGATCGCACAGGTGTGCCTGCTGTGGGCGCACACCACTGAGGAGGCGACCCCTCTTTTGGATCAGATTTTGGTCGGGCCGAAATGCAGAGCCATCATACTTGTTGATTGATTTGCTTGCGGTGGGTAACATCGGGGAGTGCAAAATGAGACGTGCAAGGGAATGTGCGCGGTCCTCAGACAAAAACTTTACCCGAAAACCTTCAATGTGAACAGCAACTACAAAATCAGCCAAATAACCAAAAACATTGAATGGCAACCTTGATTCGCTCCAAGCGGCCGGCTTTCGGCGGCGTCCACACGTAAATGCAGTCGCCCGCATCCAGGATGAACACGTCCCCCAGGTTCAGGGAGTCACGCGACAGTGCAACCTTGGCATTTGAATGAACAAAACAGAATAATGTGAATCTGTTTTTGTAAAAGCGCAGAAAAATTCCACAGTTGACCACAAAAAAACGAACAGAAAGTTACACGATTTGGAACACTGCACACCAAGTAGCTTGGCATCCAGCCAGTTAGCATTTACAAGCCAACTAACTCATCTGGTCGGGATTTGACGGCAGAGTGGCTGAACAAAAATAAAAAGCACAAAAAAAAACGTTGGGATTGACTACGGATGCGGACCATCCGTTGCCAAAAAAAACAAAAAATGGGGTTCCCAGGACAGCCGAGTGGGGCTCACAAAGCTGTCGTTTGCTTTTCACCCACGAGATTGCAAGCGATCGAATCCTTCAGAATCACCGGTGCTTGCTAATTTCTGGTTTCCGAAATCGATGCGAAATAAATGCTCTTGCTGCACTCCAAGTAAGGCGTGCGAGAACAAAACAACCACAGTTTCAAACAGCCAACCTGATGACAGCGCACATTGCGTTTGCCCTTGCACTGGAGCAGCCGTGGCTCGCGCACCAGATCCTCGACCTTGCGGAAGCCCGTCTCGAAACCACCGTTCAGGTATCTGTTGTGCTCGTAAAAAGGTACGAATTCTATGGAACAAAAAAGCAAATCCCACGCACCCCACCCTTCATGGCAAGGGCAATGGTGCACGGAACGCTCAGCGCTCATTCAACCATCCACCAACATCAAACCACCAGAGATTGGTACTTTCGTGTTTTTTTTTGATCCGTGATGGAGGGTTTGCAACCGTGATAGTAGGTGAGTGAACTGAACTACAAAAGAGATAGGCTTCTCCCGTTGTTCAGCTGCTAGATTTCGATTTCAAAATTTTATAACAATTCAACAAGTGAACAATTTTCAATAGATAAAAACTTGAAAAAAAAACGTAATGGAAGTGGCGCACACCGGATGCCATCCTTGAAGTACGACAGGAACAACGGCGATTCGTGGTTTTCAATCTGAAACAAAACAACATTCCAAACAAAAAATAAAAGAAAGCATCTGAAAAAAAAAACGATTTTTTCTTGTTTTTTTTCGAATAAAACCATCGAATAAAAAAACGTTCACAGACGCAATGCACCTCACGGTACTGCACCGGCAGGCCACCGAGGCCATCGTCCAATTCGATCGTTTTGATCGCCGCCGTGCCCATTTCATCCTGCAATTAAACGAACAAAACTACGCTCAAAACGAGGAGTTTGCTTTTGTTTTCTGTTTCAGTTTCGTTTGCAAGCAGTTTCTTTTCTTCGATTAATTTGTTTTATTCAACATAAATTTCAGTGTCATAATGCAAAAGGGAGTGAGAAAGAAACTAAACGCGCCAGCCGAGCCGAGGTCACATTGCAATTCCATTCTCGCACCCTGATTGGCCGCATCATTCTGGAGCAACCAATCTGCGTTGGCAGATTAAAATGCACCCAATCAAATGATAAGCTGCTGTGAAATTGAAAATACGTCCGCACGTGTTGTCACTGTGATGATTTTGTCAGTCCCCGTCACGGTGCGATTACGAAACGACAGTTTTTTTGATTTTTATCGTTTTTACTAAAGCGGTTCTGTCACGCGTGCGTACACCACTGAACAAAACTCACTTTAAAAAATCGAAAACAAACATTCCAGAAAAAGCGTTTTTTCTTTTCAATAATATCCTGTTACACTTCAGGTAGACAGCAAACAGGTGTAAAAATGTCAACACAAACCACAGGTATTGTGGAAGACCAATACCGCAACAATCATTTATTTTCAAGATTTTCCCAACATAGTCCTGTCATGTCACATCAGAGTTTTCACTAAAACTCCTTTAATTTGAGTTCTGTTCAAGCCAGAACAATTTCTCTATTTTAAATTTCCGCTTCAGGATGACTTTGGCTTGGGACATTTAAAAAAAAACTGATGATGGTGAGGTCGATGTCAACACTACCACAAACAAGAGTGCATAGAAAAAAGCTGCAGTCAAGCGCTAAACTGAATTGAAACAAAACAAACAAAGATGTTTTTGCAACGGGAGTTCATACAAAGCAAAACAAAAGAAGAAAACTCCTTAGCTGGATTGACATCTTTTACATCAAAAAATATTCATTCAAAATTTGGCACGCTGGTTGGCTGCGCCGTGTTAGGTAGCCAATCACCTGATTGTGAGCCAGTTACTACAGTCGAACAGTTAAAATTGTGCAGTTCGTTTCGTACAATCGTAAAAACAGAATAATTCACGCTGATTGGATGCATCGAAACGGTCGAACTAATCAGCATGCCCAGTTCAAAAGCAGCCAATCAGTGAGTTGAACGTAGTTTTTGAGTTTCACGATGATACAACTGAACGCAAACGTAGATGAAAACGCAAAAGAAACGGTGAAACAAAAACAACAGACCGCACTAGTAAGTTTGCCAATCCAGAAATGGACATTGTACGAAAATCGACCACTGGTTTCATCGCCTGTCGTCTGGAAAAAACGAAAAAACCCAAAGTAGTGTTAGACAGCTTAAGCTGGTTTCTCATGTGAACCAGAACAGACATGAGTTAATAACTAAAATTCATAAAAGTTAACTTGAACTAAAATTTAAAAAAAACCTTCAACACAACCAACCAACAAGTGACATGAAATTAAAAGTCATGGGGCGAGCAAAAAAACTATGTTTTTTTAACTCGTGCGTTTATTGACAGAATAACAACAGAAAAATTACATCTTATTTGTAGTGGTGTGATAATATTTCGTGCCAAGTTTCACGAGAAATAAAAAACCTGCGTGGTTTCCTTGCCTAGCCAGAAATGAACGTCCCAGTTTCGGTCGCCTTTACTCTGAATGTCATCAATGAATTGACATATAAAATCGTGTTTGTCTCCGTTTTCTTTGACCAAAAAAGCTATTAACTTTCACGACTTGCAAAAATGGAAAACACAAATAAATGCCTAACCGATAGAACGATATAAGAGTCACCGGAATAGAACGAGCCATATTGTTCCAGCGGCACTGGGATCACTTCAAATTGCTGCAAAACAAAAAGAAGTACACGGTAAACAACCCAAAAGGGTGATGTTGTGTTCGTTCAAGGGTGGTCATTGGAAGACTGCGGTCGTCAAAATTTTCGCCAATCAATTTCTTTGACAAATTCAAACAAAAAGATAATTCATGAAAACGTCACTCAGTCCGGTCCGGTCGAGTGACATTGTTGTCCGGCCGAACGACTCAGCCTTTAAACTAAAAGGTTTTGCCGTGGTTGATGTATGATGCGAGGGCAAATCCATTCAGTTGGCATGGCACATTTCGGGTTTTTGGAACGGGAATCAGTGGTAAACTACAAATTCAATAAAATAAAAGTAAAACAAAATAAAATTCGACAAGTTTCGTTTCACCTTGATGCGCCAGATTTCAATGCCGATTTTTTGGCCGCAGTTTTTGAACGCCTCGTCGACGACACCACCCGGCATTTGGATTTTTTGAACGTTTCAAGCAAGGTGTTTTTCGTTTCACTTTTAAATGATATGAAAAAATCGTTTCGATGATGCTCAATCAAGGTGTCGTTGAACTAGGGTTGTTAATAAGGTTAGGGGCTTTGAAAAAATTTTTTTATATTTTTTTTTCGTTTAAAAAAATTGGATTTTTTTCAAACTTAAAAAAAATTTAAAAAATTTTTTCTTCTACTTTGCTCTGAAAATTCGATTTGTGGCATAATTTTTTGAAAGTTCAAACCAAATTTTCTTCCCAACTTCTTTGTGTGCTTAGGTAAATGTCATTATTTGGTCATTTTGACCGACGTACTCCATGTTTTTCGATTTGGATGACTTCTAGAGTCAATTTTTAGCGCTGAAATTAACTGAATTGAAATATCGTTTCAGAAATCGTTTTCTTGCAACTTAGAACATGTTTTTCAGTCGGTGGGCCATGAGTACAATGGAGTTGTGCGATATATTGTTAAACAATTGGAGCGGAGATGTTGGTTAATACCACATCACACGACCGTTTTTCAGATACCCGATAACATGGCCACATGTTAAAACTTGCTTGCTGAGCTAAACTAACGTGTTAAACTTGCGTCTGTCAGTTGCCCGCAACGTGATCGCGAAATCACGGTACGTGTTTTCGATACGATGATTTGAAGAGTGGGCTCTCGCCATGTGGCAGATAGCATAGCTGGTTGAACCTGAAAGTAAGTGTCTTGGGGGGGGGGGGGGGGCGACCGGGTCGACAGGGGTTGCCGACTTAGCTACAGCAAACAGGAATTTTTGAACACAGTCAAATTTTGGTAATTTTCTAAAGAGGAACAACTAAGAACGGTTCAATATTCAAGTACACGTCGAAAATTATCCTGTTTTACTGTTGAAAATGCAACTTTCCCTCTATGAAATAGACATAATTTCAATAAAACACGATTTTCGCTCTTATAGTTTTCCGGATCGTTCTGAAAATAGTCTAGATGAACTCAGTACCGAAGGCGAAAGCAAATTTTCGAGGGGGGGGTGTCGTCACGTGGGGGGGGTGCCGAAAATTTTTCAGTGGGGGGTGTCAGTCATGGTACAGTGACACCCCCCCAGGCGTGGGCCATGGGGGGGGTGCACTATTGTAGAAAATTTTCTGGGGGGGGGTGCACACCCCCCACCACCCGACGGTCTCTGGTGCTCTGGGGGGGTGTACCCCCCACCCCCCCGCCCACGGTACTGCCCTAGATGGACCTAAGTAACAGTGACACCCCCAAAAATTTTCTCGGACCACCCAAAAATCATGAATTTTTGCTCAAAAATCATGATTTTTTGTCTATAAAGTCTATAATATGAGCTGAATATATGATAACTTGACCATCTTCATTGTAATTTCAAAGATTTTGCAGCTAAATTTAGCGTTTTTCCTTTAAAATTTAAGCGAAAAAATTTCATGGGGGGGGGTGGGGGGGTGGACCCCCCCCCACAGAAAATTTTGAAAAAATGCACCCCCCCATGGGACTAGGGTTGTTAAAAAAAACAAAAATCGTCATTTTTGTTTTTTTTTTAAAAAAAAAATTTTTTTTTTTAAAAAAAAAAATTTCAAAAATCAAAGTTGTGCTAAATCAATCAGGGAGTCCGAAGAACCACATATGATATGCAAGCGCCTCCCGAATGACTCCCATATGACGGAACTTTGCAGATTTTGTTTTGGTGACCTCAATAACCCCTTTTCCAAACCGTCACCATGCCTCTTCTTGTGTTTTGACCTCCAAAACGTCACTAATTGTCCCCAGCTAAACTAATGCTAAAGTGAAGACAAACATACCGCCTTGAAATTCGATCAATTCTTCTGATGGTGTTGCGACGACACGACACGAAGCAGCAAGCAACCAGACAACGTAGCGCTTGCAAACGGAGCAGCGAGCACAATCGGACGCTCTGCGAGGCGAATCGTCACCTTATCTGCATCGGAAATGGTAGGCCAAGCTTTGGGACGCTCAAAAACTTCATCGCAGATGTTGTCGTAGCCTAAAATCAGTCGGTAAAACGGCCCAAAATCGACTGCTAAAGGTTTTACGAGGTATAATCAAAGAAAATTTTTGTTGAACTTTCGAAAAATTTTGCCAAAATTGAGGTTTTCAGAGCATATTAGAGGAAAATTTTTCGAATTTTTTTTTTTAAAAAAAAAATCGGCATTTTTGTTTTTTTTTAATCATTTTTTTTTAAAAAAATTTTTTTTCATTTTTGTTTAACAACCCTACATGGGACCCCCCTGGGGGGGGGGGGTCCCACGTAGGGTTGTTAAAAAAAACAAAAATCGTCATTTTTGTTTTTAAAAAAAAAATTAAAAAAAAAAATTCAAAAATCAAAGTTGTGCTAAATCAATCAGGGAGTCCGAAGAACCACATATGATATGCAAGCGCCTCCCGAATGACTCCCGTATGGCGGAACTTTGCAGATTTTGTTTTGGTGACCTCAATTACCCCTTTTCCAAACCGTCACCATGCCTCTTCTTGTGTTTTGACCTCCAAAACGTCACTAATTGTCCCCAGCTAAGCTAATGCTAAAGTGAAGACAAACATACCGCCTTGAAATTCGATCAATTCTTCTGATGGTGTCGCGACGACACGACACGAAGCAGCAACCAGACAACGTAGCGCTTGCAAACGGAGCAGCGAGCACAATCGGACGCTCTGCGAGGCGAATCGTCACCTTATCTGCATCGGAAATGGTAGGCTAAGCTTTGGGACGCTCAAAAACTTCATCGCAGATGTTGTCGAAGCCTAAAATCAGTCGGTAAAACGGCCCAAAATCGACTGCTCAAGGTTTTACGAGGTATAATCAAAGAAAATTTTTGTTGAACTTTCGAAAAATTGTGCCAAAATTGAGGTTTTCAGAGCATATTAGAGGAAAATTTTTCGAATTTAAAAAAAAATCGGCATTTTTGTTTTTTTTAATCACTTTTTTTTAAAAAAAAAAATTTTCATTTTTGTTTAACAACCCTACCCCCCCCCCTCGCCCACGGTACTGGGGCCGGCCCCCCCCCCCCCCCCCCCCCCCCTAGAACAACTATGGTTGTGCGATATATTGTTAAACAATGGAGCGGAGGTGTTGGTTAATACCACATCACACGACCGTTTTTCAGATACCTGATAACATGGCCACATGTTAAAACTTGCGTGCTGAGCTGAACTAAGGTGTTAAACTTGCGTCTGTCAGTTGCCCGCAACGTGATCGCGAAATCATGGTACGTGTTTTCGATACGATGATTTGAAGAGTGGGCTCTCGCCATGTGGCAGATAGCATAGCTGGTTGAACCTGAAAGTAAGTGTCTTGGGGGGGGGGGCGACCGGGTCGACAGGGGTTGCCGACTTAGCTACAGCAAACAGGAATTTTTGAACACAGTCAAATTTTGGTAATTTTCTAAAGAGGAACAACTAAGAACGGTTCAATATTCAAGTACACGTCGAAAATTATCCTGTTTTACTGTTGAAAATGCAACTTTCCCTCTATGAAATGGACATAATTTCAATAAAACACGATTTTCGCTCTTATAGTTTTTTAAAAAAAAATCGGGGTTTTTTCCCCCTAACAACCCTACTTATGTAGGCCAACTATAGTTAAGCCCGCAAAACTTTCTTTTGTTTCCAGGTAACAAGCCCAACCAATTCGCTATTATAACCTCGATTATTGTCACAATTTTTGAAAAAAACCAAAACACCCACAGAAAGGTCATGGTGACTTAGCGAATAAAAAATAACTGGGTCAAAAAACAGTGAGAGTCGCATCACATCTTCTGAAGAAGAACAACGAAAAAAAAACTTGGAAGAAAACCTCCGTGAAAAAACAGCAACACCGAGGCGTCGAGACAATCATGCGGCTGCAGCATTCCGTCGCACTTCTGCTGCTGCTTGCCGGCGGCGATTTCGGCACGGAAACGGCGGCGCAAATCATGGCGCCCGAGTTCGTCAATCACCCCGGCGGGCCGCATGACGTAGGCCGTGAGTTTGCGGCCGTCGCTCATCATCGGTCGTTGGACAGCGCCGAGCAGCGGAGTCGGGTGTTCGAGCGTGTGCCCAAGGACTCGCTGGTGCCGCCGCCGGCTGGCTATGAGTACGCGTTCGACGCGGTGCAGGCCGCCTTGGAGCGGGCGATTCACGTGCGTTTTGTTTTTTGGTTGTTCGGAAATGGTTTTTTCATTGTGGTTGCCGCGAAAATCGTGGTCTTCTTTTCTGATTATTTTTTTTATAATTATTATAAAGCTGACATCATAGGATTATTCTGACACTTTTATAAACCTCAGTAATCCAGCAGTGCTACACCATTGAGCGCCCGGTTAAAAATTCATGAGACAATCACAGTTAAATTTTTTTTCTCATCCCGTTGAAGAGCAGACAATGATCAATCAATCAAACACAGAAAAACAGAACTGTGGTGTTTCACGGTTTTACTCAAAAGCTCAGTAGTGTAGCACACGAAAAAAACGAAACGTCAAATTTTTGGTCGGAACAATAGACCGTCTGCTGAGGAAAATTGAGATGGCTAACAGAGAATAGCGAAGTTAACAAACTTCAGGCAACGAAACAAGTGGAAGTGGCGCCACCATCGGAGCGCTCGCTGTCATTTCTGCTCGGTGTGATTGGATGCGCCCTCGTCGTGTTCTGCGGCGTGTTGCCAGCGTTGCTGCTGCCGAAAGAAACTGGCGCCTCAATTCACAGTCATTGTTAGTGAATTGTTTCGTCTTTGGACTAGCAGTTTTTTGTTTTGCGGGTCTTTCGGTCGGTCCGGGTTTTCACACTGGTTTGGAATCAATTCAATAATCATCATAAAAATTATTGCTATTCGCTTTCGTTGGTGCGATATAGCTGCAGCAAACAGAAGTCGATAGAAAACTGAAACTCAAACAAACCAACCATGCACTCGAGTTCACGGATTGGGGACTTTCGAATTGGAAATTGGACTCACTGATTGGTTCAAGCAAAGGTCCAAGCATCACTTTGATTGCAATTTTTCAACGCACAAAATGTATAGGTTTTTTGTTAAGTTTTGTGTGGACCAAGTGCACGTTTTGCGAACGTTTTATTTCACCCCCAAACAAACGTTTATTATCCAACATTTTCAGTCGGCACCCACAATCTGAACCTGCTGTTGAGT
Source organism: Theristus sp. LFF4_11 (assembly GCA_030248135.1). Lineage (NCBI taxonomy): Eukaryota > Metazoa > Nematoda > Chromadorea > Monhysterida > Xyalidae > Theristus > Theristus sp. LFF4_11. The sequence goes on along the minus strand of JASANC010001689.1, from coordinate 25,307 downwards.
TTTGCGGTCGGCACGCTGCTCGGTGATGTGTTCCTGCACGTGTTGCCCGAGACGTGGGCGAAACAGAATTGTGGTCAGTTTTGTTCTCGAAGGGGTATCTTTTGGTTATTTTTCAAAGTTTCGATTTTGAACGGTGGACCGTGTGTGATGAAGATGCAAAAGGCCCATAACTGACGTAATTTAGGCGATGTTTTTTAGCCAGGGCTAACCCAGAAAAGCCAATCAAATAAAAAGCTGAAAGCTTTTAACGCTGAAATTTTTCGCTTCAGATCTGTACGTTGCTGGCTTGTGGGTGATTGCGGGATTGACGCTGTGTTTCCTGGTCGAGAAGTTCTGTGCCAAAACCGAAGAAGAACAACACCAGGTGCGGATTTGTTTAGTCCAATGTATGATTTTTTGTTTTTTTTAGTTTCACAAGTTGACGAATGAATATATTGAATTGGGGGCTGTCGTCTGCGTCACGCAAGTTTGAAAAACAGCATCGAGCTATTTTTTCATCGGTTACATTTCTGAACGAGATCGGCGTTTTCTTTTTGTCTTGTCGCACAATTTTCGTTGCGTCTGCTTCCAGGCAGCCGCCATTCTAAATCTGATTGCGAATCTGGTCGATAATTTCACGCACGGTCTCGCGGTCGCAGGCAGCTTTCTGATTAATGTCAAGGTTTGAGAGCTTTGAAAAGTTTCGTTTTTGGGGGGGGGGGGTTGAAAAAGTGTTCAAGTAATCCGTGGTCGGTTCAGTCTTGGTAAGTAAGTCAGCGCGGTACAAACTTGGTCGAATTCGCAAGTTGAAATTCGCGCGCAAAACTATGCGTTGGTGTCCTGCACCCACAAACACAGTCGCAAAACACGTGAAACGTAGTGCTGTTCAGCGTGGCAATTTGAATAAGTTTTTTGTTTGGAAAATGACAGGTCTAAATTGGCAAACTTTTCTTTATTTTCAGTTTGGCGTTCTAACAACGTTCGCGATTTTACTCCACGAGGTGCCTCACGAAATTAGCGATTTCGCGATTCTGCTTCGCGCTGATTTTGACCGATGGTCCGCCGTTAAGGCGCAGGTTTGGAGGACGGTTTTTCGTTTTTTTACTTGATCAGTTTTCGGTCTGAAAGTTGACTGAGTAGTAAATTTTCAAATTTGGCGCTAATAGTCTAATAGTTGTGGGAATGCGACGTGCTGGCTGTTGATTTGTGTGATTAAGTGCAGAGGTTGCATGTTTTTGGATTTTTTTCTGTTTCACATTTTTCGTTGTTTGAAATGACAGTCAAACAGGTACAAAAAATATCACTTTCCACAAACCGTTCAAATTCCCGCATGCTAATTTCGATTTTACTATTTTGCTGCACGCCAGCCACCATGGTATAGTACAGAGGTGTGCACGCCAGACACTTCTAGCCTGTCCCGGGTCGGGTGGCTGCGCGACGTCGACCCCTCCCCAATTTTTTGGTCGCAAACTAAGTGTCACACAAACTGACCTCTCAAAAACACGGCTATGTACTTGCATGTGTAAATTTTTGATGTATGAAGGTGAAAATTTTTCTGCGTCAAGTCAACTGACACAAAAGGTCAAAAAATTTTGCGTCATCCAAAATTTCTGCGTCAGCATGACTACATCGAACAACAAATAATTCGGTGTCCGTACAGCGTTGTTTTGGATGTCATCCAAAGTATGTTGGACACTTGGACCAAGTGATTGTTGATACAGTCAAAACAACAAGAATATTGTAACATTGAATCGAACCGTTATCAACAAAGCACTGAACAGTCTAAAAAACGAACGATGAACTCATGACTATCCATGCAATAGCCATTGTAAAATGAATCATAAGATGGCCATGGCCTGCGCCGGAGGCGCAGGAAAATTTTCGATCTGAGCACAAAATTTCCGAAAAAACAGTGTTTTGAAGAAGTCCTCGAAAATTGAAAGAATCAAAAAAGCTGACGCAAGCAACCGATTTTTTGCGTCATCCTAAATTATTTTGCGTCATTGGCGCAAGATGTCGCGTCAAAAAACCCTGGTTGCCGTACCACCGGTATTTACAGAATAAAATGTGCTTACCATCTACATGCGCAGCGCGATATCAAATACAAATACGTTACAACCTACAAAAGTAACCACAGCAATACACGCACTTCTGAAGATCTGCTTCAGTCAGTGAACTAAAATAATCGAATTTAATTTCGAAGTAACTTTATTGCAATTTGTGAAAATTTTGTCTCTTCCAACCGAGGCGCTGCGCGACGTAGCCCCTCAGGCCCTGCGCGACGCGCGACGCTAGCCTGTCCCGGGACACCCTAGGAACCCCCTATGCACATCTCTGGTATAGTATACCACCAACCAGTTTGTAAGCCCAGCAAAGTTTCTCTGTGAAACGTCTAAACTTTGTTTACACAATCTTGGCAATGTTCGCGCATGTCATCAGGGGTTTGCCTTCGTTTTGTTTGCTTGCACCCATCTGTGCAGGTTGCTTTCGATTGCGTTAAAGTTTATTAGGACACCAAACTCACTAGATGCGTTCCATTCCACCATCCATTCGCTACTTGTAAAAATAGCGTTCGTGTTGATGCATGTTTTAGTGAGTGTGTACTGAAAGTTCGGTATTTTAAAGGTTACACTTCAAGTAGCGAGAGAGTGGCGAATTACTGGACTGGAGAACAACCAAGATTACAGGAAAAGGATCACATTATATAGCATATCACGGATAATTACACACAATTACAGGTAGCTAATTACGATAATCGCCCATCATCAACTTCTCCCCCATCAACGGAAAAAGAGAGGGAGAAGCCAAATCACGAAATCTCCCTTTCAATCACAAATCATTCAGCGTCTGTCTCACACTACTTCAAACGGCGCTACGTCATACGTCAGACGTCACACACATCTGCATCCTCGGCACACGCTCGGCCGGAAACGCCCCATTCATTGGCACTGCGGCCTATCCCATCACGGCTCAATGCTCGGCGCTCGTTCGGCAGCCAGAAGCACGTGAACTTCGGCACGTTGGCCTCGTCGCAGTCCTCGCGACGCGTCATCGCCCATTGGCTGACGTTCATCTCTCGGCACATCCTTGGTCGGATAACTGACTGCTGGTCGCTGCGCTGATCGTACGCCAAACTCCGCTGCTCGATTGGTTGTCTCCTTCTCGTCCATCGAACGTCCCAGATGCTGCGAGCCATTTCCTCCGTGGTTGCTCGACTTACTGCATGCGCTGCCATCTCGCGGGTCAGCGACAAAACCATAACAGGCCATACGGGACAAAGTCGCGCCTTCCATGGCATAAAGCGACAATAAACAAGTCGTGCCCGAGCAGGGTAAACACGACAATAAAGAGCAGCAGACGACCACAGAAGGCCGGTCATGATGACCGCCTACGTGCCACGCTCAACGGCGGGCTCACCACTTCAAGTAGCGAGAGAGTGGCGAATTACTGGACTGGAGAACAACCAAGATTACAGGAAAAGGATCACATTATATAGCATATCACGGATAATTACACACAATTACAGGTAGCTAATTACGATAATCGCCCATCATCAACTTTACTGTGCTATCGGGCGAGTAAAAGCAACATCAGTCAGGGCAGATAGAAGCCATTTTTTTATAATTTTTCATCAACACATCATCATTTTTTGAACATTGATTGACTGAAAGAGTTTTTTTCGTTTGTGATTTTTCGAACTATTGTACTTGAAGCACTCTGAAAGTGAGCAGTCAGAAGTTTGCTTTTCATTCTTTTCGCATATTTTCAGTAATTCGCTTTTCCACATAAAAATTGGTTGATTGATGAATTGGATGGAGTCTTGGGTGGACAAAAATTCTGCTGATATTGAGTGTTGCAAAGCAAAAAGTTGAATTGCACAACATTTTTTTCAATTCGCTCGTTCTGAATACGTAGTAGAACGCCCTTAATTATTCTGAAGACGTGTTCTTTGTGGACAGCTTATGCATGACTTACCAACACAGGTCGAAAAACTCTTTGTTAACATGACCACATGAATGACACAATAGTTTGTTTTTATCAAGTTGTGTTTTGCGGGTAAAAACACGATCGCGCGTAAATCAGACTAGTACAAGAGGGTCACATGATATGATTGGTAAACGTTTTAACCTAGCAAACGTCAAAACATGTGGCCGTTATTATATCGTTTAACGTTAACTTGAAACCTTACCTGTGTATATTGTGTGATCCAGTAAAAATAAAAAATATCTGTATTAAAAAACTTCATGGTTACAGCACGTGAACATCAATAATAAATGGCCATTTGCGTTTTTTTACTTTCGCAAAATTTAATAAAGAGGGCAAGTCTAACTACACAAAAAATCTCGCTCTTAAATGAATGAGAAGAAGATGGGGGAAATAAGACGGTGTTCAATAAGTTTTAGCGACATTGTTGGTTAATTGTGAACTGTGTTGTCGGTTGCACATTTGCTGCTTGGTGTGTACGTGCGTGTTAGTTCTTGTTGTTGTCGCAAGTCGTAGGAGAAGTTGTATGGGTTATGGTTTGGTAAATAACGTGAAATGTAATGTAGTACATCACATGTACATACATGTATGTGCATTTTAGTGTAGTTTTCGTTATTAAAATGATTGTCGCGGAAATCACCAGGGGAGAATATATATTTTTTAAAGTTTTTGATTTCTGCACCATACACACGCGTCGTGTAGTTTTACCTTCTCTGACGATCCTTCTGGAAGTCTTGAATGTGTGAATGTGTGTTCAACAAAATGACGATAATTGTTGTTCTATGGTAAATGCATATTTTCTCTACATATTTGTCTGCGTTTCCATATTCTGAATCCAAATAATCTCTCTTCTGTGTGTTTGCACGTTTTCTCAATGTGAAACGACCGACTATGGGGACTGGTAACTTTCCTGCGTTGCCTTGTGAAATGGTTTATGTTATTTTTAACGTTGAGTGTGTGGAAGTCAACTAGTTTTGGGATGTGAAGGGCACGTGCAAAACCTCAAAAACTTTTGACAAGGGATTTTTTGGTCAACCAGAACGGGGTAACGGAATGCTTTAATGCTTCTTTTAAGCGTTTTTGCACGTTGAAACTTGAAAGATGATGCGGTGAAACAACGAGACTTTTTTTATTATCTGACAGCGAACCAGACAGACCGGTGTAAAAATCAGTCGGGTTTCTTGTTGCCGTTCGGTGTTCAACTTTAAAAGCGTGGCTTTTGAAACGAGGGGTGTACTGGCTGACAAAGTAATATTTTAGTTGCTATTATCATTTTTCTCAAGCATAACGTAATTGATAACAAAATTTTCAATAAAGCACTCGCTATCTGTCATTCACGTATCAGTTGACAACCGTAAACACGATTTCAAACATACATGCGAAAATCAATTAATAATTTATTTACAAACACATTTGTCGAGACTTGTGTTCAGTAATGCAAAACGGAATTCACAGTCAAGAGAGGGGCTTTTATTTTGCAATAGTATTGATTTTTTTGAAAACTCCGAAGTCATGTCACGCTCAAATGCAAACATTGTTTGCAATGCGACAACAACATCGGAATAGGGCAAAATCATAAGAACTATGTCGCCGTTTCCTGCATGCTCAGCCAAAAAATGCTTGCTCGCTTATTGGCTATATCATACTACCAGACAGCCCATCAATGCACCCGAGTCAAATGCAGCCAATCAGCGCGCTGCAAGAAAAGATATCGTGTTCTATATAGTGAAAACTTTTATGTTACAGACCGTGGAAAGGTGTAGAATTTCAGATTGCAGATGTGTATTGTTTCTGCCCATCACCAATTTTATCACTCGAACATTTTAGTGCCGTGTTTTTGTGCATTGTTGCTCAAAAATGAAAAATTCTGCTGTGTTTGTGTTGTGTTGTTGTTTTTTGAGAGGGTCACGATTTAATGGATGCACAGAAGTAGTGAGGTTTGGTTTGGGTTATTTTTGGTCTCGATGCTGGACGTTTGTAGTGGATATGTGTATTTCGGAATTCGGGTTAAATGAAAATAGCTATAAAATGGAAGGATTTTTTGTTTGAAATTTTATGTTGTTTTGGTCGTTTTCAACGAGCAAACAACATCATTTCACGTCAATCACATCATGTGTGTAACGGTCGGCAAAATAAAGTTTTTTATTAAAAAACAAACCGGTTTTTTTCACAAGAATGGTGACAGTTTTGCGGTTTTAATGATATCAATTTTTGGGTTTTACGACTCAATGCTAGACGCAGAAAGGAAGCTAGCTTCAATTTTCACATGGCAGTTCAAAATAATCTAGTGATTAGGCCCTATTTTAGGGATTCGGATCGTTTTGCCAATTTCTAATTTCCGCGTCATGCATGAAACTGTTCACCTTTCTATGCGGGCATTCATTCAACCAAAATAAAAGATAATATGTAATTTAAAAACAAAACGTTAAAAAAAACATTTGTTGAACTTGTACATGCCGCAGCATTTTAATGACGTCAAAGAATGATATCGCGTTATTTACCCAAGATTTTTCGACTTTTTTGTTTGCAATACCGGTATTTAGAGTATGGCCTTTCAATATTCTGACATTCTTGCACAAAAATGATTTATAAAGGTTACTGTGTTTTTTTGTCAACAAAAACTGCTCAACAAAGGTTGTGGTTTCCGTCAAGAATAGAAAGTTTCATTGCTGTAAAATACCCCCCGACTGCTTTTTGTTATTTTGCCAACTGCTGGTTTCAAAATAGTTTTTCAAAGCAAAGGTTCTATCATTGTGTTTGTGAAACGAAACGGATTTTGAAATTGAAAAAAATTGGGGCAACGGTTTTTTATTAGACGAAATGTGTGAGTGTAGGTGTGGTGTGTTCAGATGTCTGATGTGAACTTGCGGTTCGGTACTGCGGGGTGGGGTGGGGGCCGGGGGGGGGTCATGACTCATGACCACCGCGCTAATTGTTCTTTGTTTTGTTAAAAACTAGCAGTTGACCCGTGCCTACGGCCCGGGTAAGAAATGTTTGCGATTTTGTTAACAGTAAGGTGCACCCGCGGATTTACCGACATTTATTTGCTTCTGTTTTATTGGAACTGGAAACGCGCTGATTTTTTAAACGTTTCAAACTTTAAACCAAAGCTTTCATGCGTTTAAATTCGTTGATACCGTTTATTGTTTGGGGAAGCATTCCTCTTTTATTTTTATTTCGAGAACCCGCTCGATTTTTAAAAGTGCTTTTCAAACGTTTCAAATGTTTATTATCAAGCTTTTCGATTCGGTGTCAATTCAATCAGTCAATCAGTGTCAGTCAATGTCAAAAATGATTATTTTATAATTGTTTCACTGATTTAGCAATTGTTGAGAAATTTTTTTCTTGACTAATTCAATTTGCTGCTCCCGTTTGTTCTCGGTTAGTTAAGTTAAACTCTGTTAGCAAGTCGTTCCCGCTTGATTTTTTCTGGTTGACTGAAATTGTTAAAACGTGACTTGATTGTTTGACAATTTCATTTTTCAAAGTCGCTAAATTTGACCCAAAGAGGCCCGTTTATTTTTTATTTTACAGAACTGCCCGGAATCGATACCCGTTTATTTGCACAATCCCATTTGTTTTTATAGTAAGCCCGCTTTTGCACAAAAATGTTTTTTTAAACAATATGATTTCAGTTTCTGCTGTTTCAAAACTGCAAATTTGTGTTCACAATTTTGCTTTTTGAAAGTCACAGAATTTTAGTTAAAATCTTGTAAAAACTGCTGTTTAGTGCCCTCACAATCGATCTTCATGACCTGTTTCATTTTGCTTTGATCGAATGTTCCGCATCAACGTTACCCGAGTATTTGGTTCAGAAAAAATACGGGATTCAATAATTATTCACAAAAAACCCTTTTGTGTGAAAAAAAATTCAAAAGCCAATTTCGTTTCTGTTGGTTTTTCAAAGTCGCAAATTCGTTTTATTGAAAGACCCGTTTTTCCAATTCTTGCTATCGATATCACAATCGGGTGTGCCGTCCATTCTGTGAGATAATGGCTTCTTTGGAGCAATTCGTTCCCGCACATTATAATCTCATCTTTTTACATCACCACCAGCCAAAACTTGACCATTGCGACGGAACGTTGATGACAGAACTGAATGAATCATGATGACTCGTTGTTGAGAACCAAAAGAGAGAAAATGCTTCGCATAGAAAAATTGTTAAAAAATGATAGCAACATTTTCATTTCGCTACCTTAAATAGCAAAAAGTTGGACGGACAGACAGACAGACAGACAGACAAAGTATTATTTTAGTATAGTAGATAGCAGTTGACCCGTGCCTACGGCCCGGGTAAGATATGTTTGCGATTTTGTTAACAGCAAGGTGCACCCGCGGATTTATCGACATTTATTTGATTCGGTTTTCCTGGAACTGGAAACGTGTTGATTTTTCAACCAAAGCTTTCATGCGTTTAAATTTCTTGATACCGTTTATGTTTTGGAGCAAGTATTCTGTTTTTATTTTTATCTCGAGAACCCGCTCAATTGTTGAAAGGGCTTTTCAAACGTTTCGAATGCTTGTTTTTAAGCTTTTCGATTTGGTGTCAGTCAAGTAGTGTCAGTCAATGTCAAAAATGGTTCTTTTATAGCTTTCGCTGATTTTGCAATCGTTGAGAAATTTTTTTCTAAACAAATGAAATTTGCTGCTCCCGTTTTATCTCGGTTAGTTAAGTTGAACTCTGTTAAAGGCAAGTCGTTCCCGTTAGATTTTTTCTGGTTGACTGAAATTGTTCAAACGTGACTTGATTGTTTGACAATTTCATTTTTCAAAGTCCCGAAGTTTGACCCAGAGGCCCGTTTATTTTACAGAACTGGCCGGAATCGATACCCGTTTATTTGCGCAATCCCATTTGTGTTTTTATAGTAAGCCCGCTTTTGCACAAAAATGTTTTTAAACATGATTTCAGTTTCTGCTGTTTCAAGATTGCAAATTTGTGTTCACAATTTTGCTTTTTGAAAGTCACAGATTTTTAGTTAAAATCTTGTAAAAACTGCTGTTTTTTTAGTGCTTTCCCAATCGGTCTTCATGAACTGTTTCATTTTGCTTTGATCGAATGTTCCGCATCAACGTAAGCCGTGTATACAGAACTGGCCGGAATCGATACCCGTTTATTTGCGCAATGCACAAAAATGTTTTTTAAACAACATGATTTCAGTTTCTGCTGTTTCAAGATTGCAAATTTGTGTTCAATTTTGCTTTTTGAAAGTCACAGATTTTTAGTTAAAATCTTGTAAAAACTGCTGTTTGTTTAGTGCTCTCACAATCGATCTTCATGAACTGTTTCATTTTGCTTTGATCGAATGTTCCACATCAACGTAAGCCGTGTATTTGGTTCAGAAAAAAGGGATTCAATTATTATTCACAGGAAAAACACTTTTGTGTGTAAAAATTCGAAAGTCAATTTTGTTTCTGTTGGTTTTTCAAAGTCGTAAATTCATTTTATTGGGAGACCCGTTTTCCAGTTCTTACTATCGATCATAATCGGACGTGCCGTCCATTTTATGAGATATTGACTTTTTTGGAGCAATTCGTTCCCGCACATTATAATCTCATTTTTTACATCACCACCAACCAACCTGACCATTGCGACGGAACGTTGATGACAGAACTGAATGAATCATGATGACTCGTTGTTGAAAAAACCGAAAGAGAGAAATTGATTCGCATAGAAAAATTGCTGAAAAGTGATAGCAACATTTTGATTTCGCTACCTTAAATAGCAAAAAGTTGGACGGACAGACAGACAGACAGACGGACAAAGTATTTTTTTAGTATAGTAGATTGGCATCATTAGTTGTCAAGGAAGACGCCGTTTGTCAGAAAAAAATGCCTGTGTACGGAATGCTCTCCCGCACGTCTCGATTTCAGCTTTCCACGATTGAAAAGTACATTGAAAAAGACTGGCAAGTACAAAAAAAGATCATAGAAGTGTGTTTGTGCGGAGACGCATGTGAAACGCAATTTGTGTTTGAGAGACCTGAGAAAACTCGTTTTCGGTGGTCTGGGCTGCGAAGCCAGGGTGGACTTCGGAATATGCGTCTGCTTGGCGAAACCGCGAACGGCTGTTCGTGGTAAAGTCCAAGTCTCTGAAGACAATGCACTCGATTAAAGCACTGTAATGTTGCACGGTCAGAAGCACACGCGCGCGCTGTTTCAAATCTCGCATGTGTGTCTCACAGTGTGTTTGTTTGTGACCGCGCACTTGGCACTGGAAATTTCGGAGCAATCGCAAGAATCGTTCAATCTCGATCCAACAATCTCCATTCTGCAGCTGATCACTGCCACTGGTGGTGTTCTGGGCGCCGCAATGGCTGTGGGCATGAACGCAGCTGCGGTCGATGACGCCTCGATCTACATACTCGCATTTACCGCTGGCGGATTTCTGAATATCGCTCTTGTTGAGATTCTGCCCGATATCATCAAGGAGTCGAATCCAAAGTCAGTTGCGGGTGGTTTTTTGTTCATTTTGGACCGAATGCGGCAGTCCATGACGTGTAGCTGTGTTAAACGAAATTTAGCTAAACGAAAAAAAATAAAGCTATGAAAGTCCCGCATGTGTATTTTTGTTGAAATTTGTGTGATTGACGTGACGGTTTAAAAAATGAAAGTGCTTGAAGCCAAATTGCCGCTTGCAAACTTGGCTGGCTAATTTCGTGGTTTCATTTGTTCAGAGAATCGCTGAAACAACTGGCGTTGATTGTTCTCGGTATCGTCGTCATGGGCACCGTCAATCTTCTGCACGCCGATTGAGAAACTGAACCGCAACACGACAATTTTTCACAAATTGACAAATGCCAAACAGTCTGGTTATCAGAATCGACAAGATACGTCTGCTATGTCTGAGGCGTCATTTTCGCGTTGTCGCTTCTGATAAGCAGTCTGCAGCAGCGTTTGCTATTTGTGGGACGTAAAGTGAACCCCCGGTGGGCCATGGGTTTCGCTTTTTTTCAGTTCTTGCCCATTTTTATAACAATTTTTAATGGACAATTTTGAGACTTTTATTAACAACAGTTTTTCATAGGACACTATTTTTTTTGTAAATCCGGTAAAACGGTCGGAAAAGTTGCTAAATATTTTGTGAGGATTCGAATTCGTGTCAAAAGTACTGAAAGTGCTTTTTATAAAACTTTTGCATGTAGTTATGTATATCTCGTTTGCGTTTTTAAGCTAGACAGTTTTGTGCAAAAATTATCGTTGGTTTATTAAGAAGTGTCAACCACAGTTGTTCCGACTAGTTCTAGTGAACACAGGTTGCTAAAAAGCTTATTGAAGTGTAAAAATGTGAGGGCTTTTGAATCTGGATGATCAAAATGTTGTCGCACCAAAAACAATTGAACATAACTGTTTTTATTTAGATTTAGAGTGCTTCATTCTAACCGACTTTCCACTTTCCTGTTTCTTCCTCAATCAATAGCCGTTTAGCAGTTTTTTGTTTTACAAAACAATTCCCCCTTCAAACAAATTGCCGAAAATATTTCTAACCGTTCCGTGCTTGTAAGCCTTGATTGTTGCCTTATTTTTGTAAGTTTGAGAAGTTTTGCGTGAAATCTGTTTTAGAGTTTTGTTCTCACTAAAAATCCGGAATTTTTATGTGCATATTTGCCAGTGAAATCGAACTTGTACAATTTTACAATTCAACTTTTGTCTGTTGATTAAAATCAATCACGTAGGACAAACAGACGAACTGGCACTGTACCAGTGTTCACGTTCTGACTGGTTCTATTCAACAGACTTTCTATCGATTCTGCCAACCAGACCTTGCCTTTATAACTCAAGTGCCACATTAGATTCGGACCGTTTTTTTGGTTTGATTTTCGTAACGTAATAAAAGTTTTCAACATTTTCTTGTCGTGGAGTGAAGTCCTTGTCGAAAAACCGTGCACCTTCATTGACACTTATAAACAAACACACTGGCACGCATACGATATCACGATGCGCACGCGCAACCATTTGCTTGGTGTGTTTTTGTGAGAAATTGTGAGGCATAAACAGATTGAAATCATGTGTGAATGAAAGTGCATAATCTTCAGAAAAAGCATTTCAAGACTTAACAGTTTTTAAAAGCAAAGATTAAACCATTGAAGGATGTTTGACACACAAATTTTTCATTTCGTTTCACAGATTAGCAAAATGACTACATAACAAGATAGAAAAAAATCACCGAATACAAAACACCGAGCGGAAACGACATTTTTCATGTGGTATATCACACTGGAAACAAACTTTCCCTATAACCTGAAGCCACGTAAAACGAATGCAAAATTCAAAAACAGCAGGAGTAAGACATAGCTGAGGCAATAGACTGCACGTAAAAATTACAATGGCAAACTTCAATCATTCTAATTAATACTGTATTTAAAAGTAAAGATCACAATGACGACGAGGCAACAACACGAAATAGGCTATGTGAATATCTACTTTAAACTGCTGCGATCAAAAGTTGAAATCTAATGCACTGATTGGCTCACGCCCGAGAGGGAACCAATAAGTGAGCCCGACAAATGCACACAATCAGCTTGCTGCACTACTTTTGACTGCAGCCAAACAGAAACACTGGGCGAGATTTGAAAGTCCTCAGCTGAAGACCCTGCACTCTGTTGTGTGGAACGGTCACAAACCAATCTGCTGACACGCACATACGACAACAACAAAAACGCGCAATAAACGTCATGTTTTTGTGACTGTAGGCATCACTGTGTCACCAGTGAAAGTGTGATTTAGTGTGTAGTTACAGAGTGAAATGTCTTCAGAGGAGGACTTTAGTGATCGTAAATCCACACCGGAGGTGGAGGAAAACAACAAGACTGCATACAAAACGTGAAAACCCACTGATTGATTAGTTTGAAATTTGATCCTGGATGCTTATTATGGTAACGAATTTGCTACACTTCACCTAACCGGCACATTACCAAACAGCAATCATTGCCAATACTAATAACAATACTGGCACAAATAAAGAAGCGGCAAAATTATGCAACTTGAGAAAACAAATACAACAATATGACAACTTTTTATCAGAAAAACAAAAAAGGGTGGTTTGGCGGATATGCTCATATGTGAGAGTGAGAGATGTGGTGAGAACAACGAATGAATACTAACGTTTGAACAAGAACATAAAAATTACAGAAAACATCACGACTATTATAAGACATTTTATTTCGCTCATTGAAAGCTTCATTTCGGCGCGAGACCAGCCTCTTTAGCCAGTCCGTAAAACATCGAATCACGATTAGCGAGCAAATTCTGCGGCGAGTCAAACTCTTTCACACGACCTTGGTCCAGTACGAGCACCCTGGAAATCAGAATGAGGCTTTGAGGTCAAAACGCCGGTTTGAGGGTTTTGTACACTATTTTGAGGGCTCTGCACTATTTTGAACGCTGCGCACCATTTTGAGGGCTGTGCACATTTGTAAAGCAGCCGGTGCAATGAAGCAAAGCTCACAAATTTTGTTCTTGCGGGCTGCACACCGGTTTTGAGGGCTGTGCACATCGGTAATCGCACGGGTATGATGGGCACCATAGTACAATTAAGGGTACCCACGCTGGGAAGTGTCTCATGCCCACATGTCTCGAGCGAGTTTCGAACTCGCGCCCACCTGCTGGCAGGCCAACGTGCTAACCACCACGCTACACAAGACATCGTCTGATGCACGCCGACTTACCGATCATAATCCATGATGGTGTTCAGGCGATGCGCGATCGTTAAAATGGTCGCGTCGGCAAACTCCGTGCGAATGGTGGTCTGAATGAGCGCATCCGTGTCCATGTCCACTGCCGCAGTCGCTTCGTCCAACAGGAGCACTTTCGACTTTCGCAGTAAGGCACGAGCGAGACAGATCAGCTGGCGTTGGCCGACGCTGGAAAAGCGTGTTTTTCACTTGAATATTCCAGCAAAGTAAACATGCAACTGATTAGCTAGCTATAGTTATCAAAAAAGTTGTTGTGGTCTCAGCTGGCACTCTTTAACTGTGGTAACGCAACAGCATCAAAACTCCCGTCGCAAATAAAAACTGTTTCTATGCTGTAAAAATTCCGAGTTTTCACAAACCACAACAGACAACAAAACGCCACCGCCAACCTCAAGTTCTCGCCACCCTCTGCCACCGGATGTTCGAGTTTTGCCGGCAATTCCGTGACGTACGCCTTCAAATGCGCGTGCTCGAGCGCTCGCCAGATCTCCGCATCCGTGTACCGTTGAAACGGGTCCAGATTCATGCGAATCGTGCCGCTGAACAGCACCGGTTCCTGAAACGATCGATTTTTGCAGTTCCTACTCCTGGAATAGTGGAATACAGCCACCATTTTGGCAGATGATCGATCATTCACTGTATCGAATGAATCATTCACTGCTGACTGCGGGTTGGTTGCATTTGAGACCCCCGTCCAATTAGCGAGCTCGACTTGAATGTGAATTGTAAAGCGTTCCGTCAGCAATATTCGATGTGTCCCATCGGACTTCTTTTTTCAAACGGATAGTGCTGGTGGGTGACAGACTTCCGGACTTTAGCTAACGACACGTGGGAAAAGTAGTGACGCAATTTGACCGATCGAGCGGGCTCGGTCGCGCTCTGTAGAAGCTGTGTCATTGTCCGCTAACGTTTCCTCCCGCCTGCATGTACTATCGCAATGTGCGCGTGCGTGCTTGCTTGCGACTATTCTATAACAGAGTGGACAGTGTTCCGGCCACTACTTTATGCGAACGTTGTCACCTGCGGAATGATGGTGAGCTTCCGGCGCAGCTCGTGCAGGCCCATGTGCGCAATGTCCTTGCCGTCGATCACGATCTTGCCGTCCGTCGCCTCGATGATTCGAAACAAGCCGACCGTCAGCGAGCTCTTGCCGGCGCCGGTCCGACCGACGATGCCGACCTGCGCGGGGGATTTTTTTTCAGTAATCGTGGAAAAACAATTGTCGATGAAACCGAAACTTTTTAGCACATGGAGAGGAGAGTAAAAAACGCGGATTCTATTGCGTTCGGATTCAGCACGATCGAAATGCAGACGTAAACTTGCAAAGCCGCATACCACGAAATTATAACGGTTCAGAAATTGAAAGGTCGCACTAAAGTTTGGCCGAAGAGAGTGTGGTTTTCTGTCTGAAAACTGAGCAGAGGTGTGCACGCCAGACAATTCTAGCCTGTCCCGGATCGGGTGGCTGCGCGACGTCGACCCCTCCCCAATTTTTTGGTCGCAAACTAAGTGTCACACAAACTGACCTCTCAAAAACACGGCTATGTGCTTGCATGTGTAAATTTTTGATGTATGAGGGTGAAAATTTTTCTGCGTCAAGTCAATGACGCAAAAGGTCGAAAAATTTTGCGTCAGCCCAAAATTTCTGCGTCAGCATGACTACATCGAACAACAAATAATTCGGTGTCCGTGCAACGTTGTTCAACTAAATAATAAGTCAAATAAAAAGCAATTTTGGAACTTCACATCACAACCACTGCTACTCAGAAACAAAACTTTTACTTTTCTCTGCTCAGGCACCTTCTCGCTTTTGTTTTAACCGTGCGTGGTGCGTGACAACAATTTTTTTGTTTGATAAAAGCTGAGTAGACAGCCGACTACGAGTGTCCAGACAAACAACAACAAAACTGCTTGAAATTAACACAGTGAAAATTTGTGTTTGTAGTCCAGAAGTGGACTGTCGACACCCTATTGTTGATTTCCATCATGAAAATAAAATTTCTGAAGATGAAAAAAATTTTGAAAGCGCTGAAAATAAAAAAAAAATTGAAGTTTGTTCTATATTTCGTTCGGAAGGCGACTGGGACTCTCAATTTAAATAAAAAATGGTAACTTGCAACGTCTTCGCGAAGCGAAGAAAATTTGCAAAAAATAGGCTCTGAGAACGTATTTTACCTTACGATTTTTGGATGTCATCCAAAGTAATTAGGTGTCTATAACTACAACACCCATTCAGGTGTAAAAACACAGCTGATTAGCAAAGGAGCGAACAAAAAGCTTTCGTAAAGGGCTAGTTGGACCAAGTGATTGTTGATACAGTCAAAACAACAAGAATATTGTAACATTGAATCGAACCGTTATCAACAAAGCACTGAACAATATAAAAAACGAACGATGAACTCATGACTATCCATGCAATAGCCATTGTAAAACGAATCATAAGATGGCCATGGCCTGCGCCGGAGGCGCAGAAAAATTTTCTATCTGAGCACAAAATTTCCGAAAAAACAGTGTTTTGAAGAAGTCCTCGAAAATTGAAAGAAGCAAAAAAAGCTGACGCAAGCAACCGATTTTTTGCGTCATCCTAAATTATTTTGCGTCATTGGCGCAAGATGTCGCGTCAAAAAACCTTGGTTACCTGTACCACTGGTATTTACAGAATAAAATGTGCTTACCATATACATGCGCAGCGCGATTTCAAATACAAATACGCTACAACCTACAAAAGTAACCACAGCAATACACTTTTGAAGATCTGCTTCAGTCAGTCAACTAAAATAATCGAATTTAATTTCGAAGCAATTTTATTGCAATTTGTGAAAATTTTGTCTCTTCCAACCGAGGCGCTGCGCGACGTAGCCCCTCAGGCCCTGCGCGACGCGCGACGCTAGCCTGTCCCGGGACACCCTAGGAACACCCTATGCACATCTCTGAAACTGAGCTGTGCCGTAGAACCTCGTTTTATGAGGCTAGTTTTGCCATAACTAGACAATTTGCTCTTGTGTTGACGATAGTCGTGAAGGATCATCAGACTGCCCACCTTTTCAGACGGATTCACTTTGGCGCTCACGTCACGCAGCACAAGATCGAGTCCCTCACGATATCGGGTGGTGTAGTTCTGGAACTCGACGGCGCCTTCCGCGGGCCAGTTTTTCTCCGGTTTCGTCTGACCGTCCGTGCTCTCCCACTCGGCCTGAATCGGTGTTTGGGTGATTTGAGCTTTAGTTAAACTCGACACAAACTCGTTGGCCAAAATTGATATACAAAATGCAATCAAATTATTTGGTAAATCTGTTAGGCGTTTCGCCAGAGATCATCACAAACATCACACCAGAGACAAAAAAAGTCTCAATGACGATGGCGAATGCACGAAGAATTAAGAAAACGACAGGTATTTCACTGAAAACTAGTCTGACGACACACAAGCACAGCAATTTCTGACAGTTCTGGTAAATATTGAAAAAAGTTTCGGCTGACCTCCGTTGGGGTCTCGGAGTACTCCTTGATTCGTTCGACAGCGACAATGTTGGTCTCCAGATCACTGGTCATACGTACCGCCCAGTTGAGTGCTTGTGTGATCTGGGCACCACAACGTTTTGTTATACAGTCTCATAACATTCATGAAAAACAAACAATCGAAACAACAGAGCAAAACCAGCACGAATACGAATCAACCGACATTCAGTGCATATGAAATCGACAGTCCAACGAGGCCGGCCGTGATTCCGCTTTCGCGCGAAAAAAGTACCGCAAATAACGCCGCGAAGAAAACGATGCAGTTGCCGACGAACTCGAGACGCACTGCTAGCCATCTGTTGGTGGGAAAAAAAAGAAATTCATTTGTTTCACAGCGCAATACGATCATCCGAGATCCGTTGGCGATCCCACCAACTACTGGCACGATATACCAATTTTATTAGGCCTTGTTGTACAAATTGAGGGCTCGCACGCGCAGAAAGGCAATGCAACAAACACTATGTCTCAGAACTAGCGAGGTTTTCTTCTTATTTCTTCTAGAAACACTGAAACCAAAAACAGTTTCAAGCGCGTCACCGATTGGCGCAGATGTTTGGATAGTAGCACTCGAGGTTCGTATCAACGCGACGTGCCGACTCGGTCACGAACCGGTCGGTCACACTGTACGCACGAATGGACGGTGCGCCTTGCACTGCCTCCTGCAAATTGAAATGGTTTCCTTTTGCTGATTACGGTTTGTACACTGAATCCAATGTTTCGCAGCAGGTGATCAGCGGCTGATCAGCGAGACAACTTATGAATCTAATCCGCTTAGTGAGCCATATTGTGTTCTGTCGTTTGTTAATTTTCGCTCATGGACAGTTTCAACCACATGGTCCAGTTGGAGACCATGTGATCAAGCACTCGCAGTTATGATTAATCATCCCGACTTTGAGAACCCACCAAAGAAGTTCGCGTCAATCCTTTGTTCTCACGTTGCATAAAGGTGCATTCATGAAGCAGCATTTAGTGACCGCACAGCTATGTTTTAACACAGCTACGTATCATTTAAAAATATTGTTTCATGAATGCCGCTAAAAACACAAAGAACAAACACATCAACTATAATACATCTGCGTGCGTCTGTTCTGTTCATCATGACTGTCCGTGCAAGCAACATCTCCAGTCAAGAGTTCACCTTAATTACATTCAAAGAAACTGCACGGTTATGAGACAGCGACGTTACCTGAAAATGCGAATAGATCGGCGACCTCGTCACGGACTCGATGCGTTTCAACTGTCGTGACGTGCTGACGTAGAAACGCTAAAAGTGATTAGAAAAACTGCATCATCGTGTGTTATGTATTCTTTTTGTAAAAAATTATAAAACCTCCTCATTCCTAAATTACTCTTTATATTTAACGTTATATGTTCCGATTGCTCTTATTCTCCTAACATTGGAAGCGAGGTCAGAAAGCGCGTCGTGGAGAACATGCAAAAAACCAAGACAAAGAGAAGTGGCATGCAAAAGACCAAGCCCAACTGTCATGCAGGAAACAATAATAATTTTAAGCAAAAAGCAAATTTTAACAAGAAGCTTAACGCACCACTAAACCAACACCATTAAAATCTTTAAAGTAGAACAAAGAAAACACAAAAAAGCAACAAAACAAACGAAGCAAACAAAAATGGAACAATGGTTTCAAAACCATAAACCACCACCGAAGACTTAAACAAACAATCAGACTGAAAAAAACCAGCAAACTGAACAAAGACAGACGATCCGGCAACCTGCGAAAAGAACAGCACCGAAATCCCGACCACCTCGAAGACGGAACGGAAACTGTGCGTTGAAAAAAGTTCATCAAAGCAAATCAATAATGCTCTGCGTAGAATAAGGTTGTTCGAAAGTTCAACAATTGTTTAGCTATTTCGCTGAGTAAGCCACATTCACATGTTCCAGCGACGTGTCGAAGCAAAAGCAGCGTCACTTCACTTGCTCAAAGATGGACACAGAGGCGTTTTTAAACTCTTGCTGGAGCTGTACAATCTAGATACTAAAACTGTTGCGATTTTACTACAAGCATTCAATCACAACACGCGTGGACTAATCAGCAACTAAACTGAGAAAATGACTTGCCACTAACTTGACTATTGATATCAGTACTTTGCGGTTGATAGTTAGTAGTATTACTATTTTATAACAAGCAGTAGTGAATGTCGTAAAAAATGGTAGTAATTTTTTTCTAAGATTTGTGTCACCGCGACAATGCGCGCTGGAACATGTGAACGGAGCACACAGCTAAATAGATGGTTTGACTTTGCAGAGGTGCAGTGACATGATACCATTTCAGTCAACTTGCTCGTTCAACAAAAGCAGAGCTAGCAGATTTCATTTCTCCTAAACAAAGGCACGCTCGCGAACCATAGCAGCGTAGTAGACGAGCGCAATGACAACGAACGCGACGGTGACCATCGGTGTGACGGTGCAGATCACTATCGACGGCAACACAATGTGCAACAGTGCACCGATCCACATGGCGAAATTGCTTGGGATCACCAAATCCGTGACGGCCATGTCCTGCACGGTGGATTTGATGATGGTGAAATGGTACTGTGGAACGAGAACAAAAACATGTTGAAAGACACACCCCGGAAATTAGATGGATACAGATCAAAGAACAAAAAACGATTGAGATAAAATTAAAATGTACTATGTAGGAAAACACACACACTCGGTCTCACAGGGTGTCATTCTCGGGGGAAAATCATGGGATGAAATGAACAGTTAGGAAAACATACACAACACTAGGAAACATGACACGACACGACAAAACTGAAACAGTGAAATCAAAAAGCAAGAATGGCACAACAATCATGGGAAGTCGGGCACACTCACATGCAAACAATCATAACCGTTTTAAAACAAATTGCAGGCGTAAAATACAAGCAGGAACTTGATAAAAACAAATCTACACGCCCCGATTCACTGTGCAGAAACATGTTCCAATTTACGCACGTCGCATATTTGGGTTCAGGGTTCATGAATATGAGAATAGGGTCTCGACACGATCTTACGGTTTCCACACGGTCATAATCAACCACTTTTCAAAGTATTCGATTTTGATCTTTCGATTTTGTTGTACCAAGCCAAGTTCGCCCTTGAATAACGGGTTGTTTTTTGCTTTCACCGTTTTGCCTGTTTGACGTCCTTTAACCCATTATCACTACTCAAAGTGGCCACAGCTTTCAAAAACCGTTCCATTTTCGGTCCCTTTTTTACCAGTTCACAGCAAACCGAAGTTGCAGCAAGATCGTGTCGGAAAACACACGGTATCTACGGTAATATACCGTAATCTGTCGAAATTTCCGACGAATCTCTTTACCGACCAGCGAGAGTCCATAGATTACGATCGGTACGAGGAAGACAATCAGCAGATAGCCTGATATTGCAACGGCCGGCACGAGCAGACCGCAGAACGTCTCGAGCCAACTGTCGACGCACTCGGTCACGATAGCGTACATCAGAGTGTCAACGTCGTACAGGCCCTACAATGCAATCGACCGTAATTCTACGCTCCCGATTACGGTACGGTCGTATACTGTACTTGGTCTCGACACGATCTCACTGCACATTCAGTCGGCCTTTGTGGTGATGTGGTGCAGTATACTACAGTATGGCCGAATAAATAAGGCAGACCGTGTATTCTCCATCAAGGCGGGATCCGTCGCAAACTAGGAGTTGTCGTTTACAAGGATGCCAAGATAATTCCAAATCGTGGGTGCAATGGAGAAAGAATGAACAGAATATCCCTCGAACACGGTTTCCAATATCTAATCAAAAACAGAGAAGCTAAAAAAAAAAATTTAGACCACCGCAGAGCCACACAACGACGTGACGGACGTGAAAAAACCCAACTGAATACATTCACGCACGCGCGCGAGACACAACCACCACTGTTCACGAATTTCGGGCAGTTCCGGAGAAAATGAACACCGGAAATGTGAAGTAAATGAATGAAGAATTTCAACAAATGAAGAGAGATCGGAGTTAAAGGAGATCGAGAATCAAGAAGCGAGACGCGTACAGATGACCTGGCGATCAAATGTTCTTCTGGTCTTCCGGTTACGAGAGAACCAAAACTCAGATGGGAGCAAGGTTTCGGCGTTCGACCTGTACCAGTGCCACTGACCAGCACAGCAAAATAGACGCACGCCAACGGTGGCAAAATGAGCGCGACAGGAGGCGTGGCATAGCAGAGCACAATCAACGTCGCTCCTGTCACCACCAACGTCATCGTCCACATGCGAAGCACACTCGGCAACGTTGAGTCCAATGTCTCAATGTCCTGAGAAACGACGATCGATATTGATTGGTGACGCTGATGTTGTCGTGGGAACTTACTCACTTTTTTATGAAAATCCACTATTTGAGAACAGTTCAAATGATGATCGAATTTGTTTTTTGTACCTATAGAACCGGTCTAAAAACCAGACGGTACCAAACGCGTTTGGTTCGGTGTTCGGGTGACTGAACGGCTGCGCATGGCGTCTCGTGGGCTAACCATAAAGCCACAACGATGAGGGATACAATTTCAAACACGCGCTCTGTCTTGAGGTGCCAGTTAGTGGCCTGAACTCTATGCACGATATATCTGGTTTATAACATTGAAAAAATGAGGTTTTCAGTCCGACTGATGCAAGTCAATTGTGAGAAAAATCAAATGAACAAACAAAATTCAACGGACAAAAACAAGGAATGGAGCACGAGAAATGGACCCGTAATGAATGCAGGTAAATTGATGCTTAGGAAAACAAACATGGAATGGACGGAGGTGTGCGTGGCGTGCAGCGTCGGAACCCATTTAACAACATGCCAAACGAATAGGCTACAACAAGAGTAGGCTAAAACCAAGCTCACATGCGCTTTCTGGCCTGCTAACGGCTAACCTTATTCGAATCGTGGTATGTCGCTCGTCAGTCTGATAATTATTCCATTTAGTCAGCTCCAAAACATGAGCACTAAAGAACACAACAGTTAACTTGACTGCCCTACATCACTTAATGCAGATTGAGTTAAGCTACACATGTTGCCCCGTTTATCCAGTCTAGCTCATCCGAGCAATTTGCTTACAAGAACGAGAAAATAGAAGAAGAAAAGCGGCACAAAGACGCCAAGAATGATCGGCGTGGTGTAGACGACGACGGCGAGAGCAGCGAACGATCCGACCACGGTCATCACCCACATGCTAACGGTGGTCGGCAGTGTCGCATCAACGACTTCAACGTCCTGGAAAGATTGTGAAAGCAACGACATAACACTTGACTGCTTTGTTGTACTTAACGCCATATAAATCATCGTTCATGGTTAAACGCGATCAGTTCCACAGCGCCGGTGTCACGATTTTATTTCCCCGTGTTTTTATTTCCCCGTCCGGGGATTTAACCATGGTGCTAAATCCCCGTACGGGGAATGGACCATGGTGTTAATTTCCCGTAGCCGTTTTAAAAACCCCGTATGCAATATTTCCAAATCCAGCTGAATACAGGCTGTCACATGCCCACCATACAACGCGAATCCGTGTGCGGTGCAAATGGTAACGTATCACAAATATCACTTCAACAATAATGTGAAATAAAGAGAACAAAGTGGACGCAAAGAGAAAAACACGTACCGTGTGAATTACGTAACGGTTACTGGCCACAGAAGTGAAACACTCACTAACTAGTGTGGCTTGTTCACCCAGGTGCATAATTACGTCACAGTTATCGATACATGACTACACAAAATGTCCCAGTCATGGACCGTTTTGCATTTGCAGACTGTTTTATTCATGCTGTTCGGTAGGTTTTTTACCTGTCATTCTGTTTCGTTTGCTTTGCTGGATTCGTTTTCACTCTTACAACTCTTTCAAAAATGTTTTAATTATACTTTTTGATTTTAAAAGTGAACTTATATTTTTTGTGTCAATTTTGTTTCGTTTGCTTTGCTGGATTGTTTTCACTCATCGAACATTTTCAAACGTGTTTTTGTTTTACTTTTTGGTAGTCACCAAGCAATGGATCCGCAGCTGTACCAGGAGGTTGTCACGTATTTGACAAGTCCAGAAAATGATCGCATTTATCCGGATTGGATGCTGAAGCACTACGTCGAAGGCGGCCAAAACAAGCGACACATGAAAAAGGACTTCAGGGTGCGATATGCGCATTACACGTACGAAGAAGAATTTCTCTACAGGACGAAGCGCGTCCGACACAAGTTGGAGGATGGCGAACAGACGACTGGCAAATTTCGCGTTGTCATGACAACCGAGATCGATCGGGTGATGCGCGACTGCCACTCCAGCGCGCTTGGCGGCCACTGTGGTATCGCAAAAACGTTCGTGTTTTGACATTTGGTTGAAAAAACGTTGCTTTCACTTTTGCGCGTGTTCTGAATCACATGACTTATTCACTGAATCCTTGTCGGTATCCAATGATGTTCAGTCTCCTTTGGTACTTATCGAATGCAATTTTTGTTTTTTCTTGTTGAGTAGGCAGGCAAAAGCCGCCGAACGGTTTCACTCTTATTCACGCGTGATTATTGGTTTTCTGTCTTCTTCTTGCACCCCCAATTTATGATTTCTGTGCTTCAAAAACTGTTGAATTTCATGTATTGTTGCTCGATTTATACAATTTGCGTTGTTGTTTTGTTCTATGCTATTTATTCAAAAGTGTTTTATTTTTGTTTTTTCCCAAAAACAACACTGCTTTTTGTGTTGTTCGAATTGCACATGTGCTCCTCACTTTGCACCTCTTTCTCACACGTGACAAATTTATGTCCTCAAGTGTGCTCCATTTCCTTATTTCTGCATGTGAATAAAATGCACACTACGATTTGCACTGCACCGCACACGGATTCGCGTTGTATTGTGGGCATGTGACAGCCTGTATTCAGCTGGATTTGGAAATACTGCATACGGGGTTTTAAAAACGGCTACGGGGAATTAACACCATGGTCCATTCCCCGTACGGGGATTTAGCACCATGGTTAAATCCCCGGACGGGGAAATAAAAACACGGGGAAATAAAATCGTGACACCGGCATGACGATTCAGTCCTGAAAATTTCGAAAAATACACAACTTTGGAATCTCTGCTGAGCAGTTCGTTTTGTGATGTTCTATTACGTGTTTTTGTAGAACCACGGTTTGAGATGAAGAGAGAGCATTAACCGTTGCGCTGCTTTAGTCAGTTTTTCAATCGAACGAAGAACATTAAGCAAAAAATAAGACTGTTAAGTATTTAACGATCTGACTAATGACAAAGAAAACAAAACTTGGGTCAAAAAAATGCCTGCAGGACAAAATCAACGGGTCAGGGGAATGTGTTTCCGGTTTGCGAAAAAAATGAAAACGTGCGCAACAGCACTTCAGCGCAATGACCGGTTAAAGCAGCGAGATTTAAAACAAGAAAAAGAATTTTCAATCAGGTGGGAAACGGAACGAAGAGATGGTGCTCACAAGAACAGCCGCATAGACAACGGCTAGTATCGCGAATACGCCGAGCATCGCGGGCGACACAAACGCAATCACAACAAGTGACGCGGCGCAGTTCAGCGTCGCGTACAATATGTGGTCGAAATTTTCTGGTAGCACAAAGTCTACCGTGTCTAAGTCCTGTAAAAACATGGTCACATCATCACATGTCGGAAACTGACTTACATTTACCCAAATGTTATTTACCCATATGTTCAATTCAATTAGCTAGTTTTTTGAAGCAGAATTACGTAGCTCGACGGTCAAACATTAGTCAGAATAGCACCACACACACACGCGCACGATGGGCGTGTAATCAAAAACTGGTGAGACTGGGAACATTTGATCCAGTTCAAAGTGTTAGTTCCTTTAAAGCGGCATTCATGAAGCAGTATTTAGTGACGCGTAGCTCCGCGATCACTAAATACTGCTTCATGAATGCCCGCTTATACTGTTAAGTAAATGAACATAAAGGTGTTTACAAAAAAACGATGGGAGTTTTCATGCAGGATCCGATCCAAAGCCATTTCCATTTGAGGCAGAATAAAACGCACCAGACGCGCACATCTGACCACACGTGCAAACTAGTGATAAGCTGAAAGTTGCATTTGAATTTCTGAAGTCAGCGCAATGTTCACAAGTTGCATTCACAAGTCGCCATGCACCGGCAATTAAGATC
>JASANC010001688.1:42500-61387 GCA_030248135.1 Theristus sp. LFF4_11 | reverse complement strand
TGACACGGGCGAAGAAGACTTGGCTGATGGACAAACTGGAGGACAACTAGGGATTCGTTCTATGGGGCCTCCAAAGAGTATAAAAGGACCTGCACCAAAGAAGAGAAAGCTCAGTCGCAAACGAACTGTAAGAAAAAAGAAGACAGTTGACCGCTTTGGAGTTTACTTCAAGTAAAATGACTTTTCTTGTAGATAACGAAAGTACACCTAGTACTAATTCAATGCTTGATCTGTTTTCTGTACCACCTACTCAAACTGTTGTTGATTCAAGTTACTGGCACGTTGCCCACCCAGTGAGCGTGGTTACTTCAGATGGCCCTTTTCAATTTCACTTGCCTGCTGGCCCCGATTTTACTCAGCTCGGAAACAACTACCTTTATATGAAACTTCGCATTACTAAACCAGGGGGAGAACTGGTGACAGATGGTGATCCTAAAGTTGCTCCGATAAATCTTATTGGAAAAACACTATTTCGACAAGTCAAAGTGGAAATCAATGGAAAACTCGTGTATGACAGTGGCTCAATGTATGCCTACCGAACTTTTTTGGAAACGGAGTTAAATTATGGCTGGGGATCAAAAACAACGGTTCTTACGGCTTCCGGTTATGCGAAAGACACTAGAGACGCCGAAAGCATTGAGAGCCAAGGCTTCATTCAACGAGCCTTTATGTTTGACCACAGTAACACTGTGGAACTTGTTGCTCCAGTGCACTGTGACTTGTATGTAACTGATCGCTTGTTGTTATACAACACTCAGCTCCATTTGGAACTTTATCGCAATCCTGACAAGTTTGTTCTTATGAGTTTTAGTGATCAGGTGGTAGACTACAAACTGCAGATCGTAGATATGCTTTGGTATGTAAAGAAAGTACAGGTGTCGAGTTCGGTTTCACTGGGCATTGAACGTGCCTTGCTTCAAAGGCCTGCTAAGTATCCACTCCGAAGAGTTTTAATGAAAAAAGTGCATGTAGGTCCGGGACGCCAGAGTGTGCCAACGACTTCAATTTTTGACGGACAGATTCCCCGGCGAATGATCATTGGGTTTGTGGCAACAAGCAACTATTTCGGAGAATACAAAAAGAACCCCTTCAAATTCAACAATCATGGAGTGTCTGAAATTTCCGTACACAGTGGTGGCTTGGTTTATCCCAGGATTCCAATGAAGATGGATTTTAAGAATAACGCCCTAATGCGCCCGTACCTCCATCTATTTGATGTGCTCGGAATTCGTGACGAAAATAAAGGCTTATGGATAAGCTTGGAAGATTTCAAGAACAACATTTGTTTATTTGCGTTTGATTTATCCCCAGTTGAAAGTGACGGAAACCATTTTGAACTGATACGTGAAGGAACTACGACAGTCCACTGTCAGTTTGATGAACCTATAAAAGAACCCGGCTTGGAAATGATTGTTTATGCTGAGTTTGATTATCTATGTATGCTTGACAGAAATCGTACTGTGTACTTTGACTATTCCGTATAATATGGATACAGTGTCTTTAACTAGACTCTGTTTGTCAGACAGCATTATTGCTCCTTCGTTTGTTGGTGTATTTCCCTGTGATGTTTTGCCCAATAAAATTGTGTTTCCCTGTAGTTTAATTGCTAACACAAAGCCCAGTAATCACATTGGAGAACACTGGATTTCAATTTTTATTAACAAAGAAGGTTACGGTGACTACTTTTGTTCATACGGTATGGCTCCGAAATATGTGTTTACAAAATGGATGAACTTACATTGTAAAGACTGGAACTTTAATTCCAAAAAAATTCAGCAACAATACACCACAACTTGTGGTCAGTACTGCGTGTTCTTTTTGCATGTTCGGGCTCGTGGTATGCCGCTATGTAAGTTTATGTCCTTGTTTACCCAGAATAAAATGGAGAACGACCAGATCGTCACAGCTTTTATTAACGGTCTTTACGATGTGGACACCAAAATGATCGATACCAAATTTATTCATACAATTCAGTCATCACAAATAACATCTCATTAAACCATTTCGTCGAAACATCAACAAACGGATCGTGATCACTCAAAAAATTCAACACATCGTTTACTTCAATGTACGAATAGGCCGACAGTTCAATCTTCCATTTAGCAACAATATCACTGCGTTCCATCTTGCTCATTGATAGTAGTCCAAACTTTCTGTACGCCGTGAATGAACGAAAATTGGATTTGTCGCGCCGTTCGTACGTCAGATTGTGGTCATCAATGTAGTTGCAGTTGTACGGTGCATTGAGACAACACGACATTTCAATACCATCGGCCAAGGCCCGTGCGTACGCAATAACGAAACATCGGCGTATCAACTCTGACGTTTGAACTTGATGGACACACTGTTTGGTTACTTCTTTTTTGCTTTTCATGATCCTCATCAGTTGTAGTAGTGCATGTGGTCGTTGTCGTTGTATTTGCCCTCTTTGAAATATCGCAAATCGCATTTTATAAAAACTTTCTTTCACCACAGCCTTTATGATTGGTCTACTCACATAGCTGAACGTTGATTGGTCAGATTGCCAGCCCGAATGGTATAAAAGGCGGAGGTTTACTCCACAATTTTAATCAGTTTGTCGAAATGGATCCGTTTGATGAAATATTTGATACGTTTGTGAACGAGTCCCAACCGGTCACAAAACATCAGCAGGAATCAACGCCTCGTGCAACAAAACAACAGCAGCCCACTGGAGTTGAACAAGCTGTAGGAGCGTTCATTGATTCGTTCATACCTGAAGAGCCTCCGACAAAACAAACACGCCGTGTACAAAAACCAAAACCAGCCACAGTGCGTCCTCCAATAGAAGAAAAGCCGGCTACAGCTGAAAAACGCAAAGTTCCTCGATTGATCGCACCACGACCTCCAGCAAGGCAACTCGGAGTACAAGAGGAGGCTGTTGAAAAAAGTGATAAAAAACCTGCTGAGGAGAAACAAAACGCTGAAACGATCTCTGCACTTTCTATTAACGTGTACCTTTGTTCAAAGTGTTGCGAACATGAGTGAAACATTGTTAAGAAACTATTTGTCTGACAAACAGTGTCGGTTCACGAAACTATGCACAGAGTTTGAACGCATGTATGGCAAAACTGTTGAAAGCTTGTTTCATCCAGTGTGTGATCATCCCGTGAAACGACTAGTTTCTTTTGCAGGTGACAGTTTGTTTCTAAAAAAGACTACTAAGATGTCAGATTTTGTTGCATTTGCCGTTGCTGTAAAATGTATTCAAAAAATGAAAAATTGTAGCGATATCATTGATGTTTGTAAAGAACTAGGCTACTTTTCGTCTGTTGATGATCGCCTGTTTCCCCCCAATAGATGCTACTCTTTTTGGGATTGTTTGTCTTTTTTGAATGACGTCATTTTTGGTGTGTGAAATAAACCAATAAGAGTGCAGCACTGTGAATAGTCGGAGAATAAATTGGAAAATAAATCAAATTCAACCATCAAAATGACTTTGGAGCAGCTGAAGAAGATTGATGAGCTTTTTGTTGAAGCGTATCTGCCCAGTGTAAGGGACACAATTGAAATCAATCTGTATAGTTGGTGCCCGAGATGTGTTGCACCAACAGAAACAAACAAGCATCACTGCCGAAGGCAACACTGCACCATATTTGAGTCAGACGTGCAAAGGGTGTGGGATTGGATTCCGGACCAATGGGCGGCATGGCGGCGTTTCATGATGAAGGTCGGCAAAGCGGATATACCCGTAAAGGCGTACGAGAAATGGTTCACGGAATACAAGTCACAGGAGGACACGTTCAAGCGGCTGAAGAAGGAAATCGCCAGAGGACTCTATGTTCTTTTTCCTGATGACGGTAACTATCCACCAGATTTTGAATGATGTCATTTTGTATGTTTGTATCACGTCATTTTTTGTATGACGTCATTTTTCTGTGACATCATTTTTGTATGATATCATTTTTGTATGACGTCATTTTTGTATGAAAGCATTTTTGTGTGACATCATTGAAATAAAATCTGGCCAATCAGCGATTGGGTTTGTCAGTACGTATCACATAAATAAAGGCGCTTCGGTGCCACTTATCAATCATGAACCTTGTAGCCAAAATTCAGGAAGCTCCAATGGGCACTGCACTGCCTCGCACGGGTTTTTCAGACCCGAGCCTGAACATCGCACACGGTAATTTTATTAACAACAAGCAACTTTGTGGAGAAATTTTTCAACATTTGATCCAGTTGCCGTGGCTGCCGGAAGAAAAGACGCAGGTATTTGTCCGGGGTCAATGGCGCAACATTCGCCGAAAACAAGTGGCGTACAGTGAAGATGGTTTGGAATACAGCTACAGTGGAACATCAATGCCCGGACAGCCGTGGGACGCGGTGGTGAAAGGTCTGACCGACCGTGTGAATGAGGTGTCGCAGCGAAAGTTCAACTACGCACTGGTGAATTTGTACAGTTCTGGTAACGATTTCATTTCTCATCACAGAGATAGTAAGACTAACATGATTGATAATGGTTGGATTGCCACGTTGTCTTTCGGTGCTACTCGTAATATGATTTTCTCTCGACCTGGTAGCACTATAGTATTGCCGCAGTGTGATGGTGATTTGTTGATTTTGCGTCCACCCACCAATGATTTGTTCACACATAGTATTCCTGTTGATTTGCGTGTGACTAACCCTCGTATCAGTATCACTATGCGTGAGTTGAAATAAAATGGTCAAACAAAACCTCTTAACTTTAGTAGGCTCCGCCCACTTTCAACTGTCCAATCAGCACACAGCTCTGTTAGCTAATTGTCAATGTAATCCGAGCACCAGACACTTTAAAGTCAGTTATGGCGACACACGGTGTGAGCGTGGAAATTGCGAGCGACGAGCTTGAGTCATACAAAGCATGGGCAGAAAGCCAGTTGGAATGCAATATGGACTGGATTGACGACATTTTCGTCAACGAGCATGTGGTGGCTGTTTGCTATGCAATACAGACAAATATTGAATATTGGTGTGGTGCTTGCATTGATCCGAATGACGATATGCAGCACCACATTTGCAACGATCCAATTTCGAGTAATTTCCGTCATTTCATCAATGAGGTGTGGACACAGCTGAACCACGAAGAACTGTTCGAAAATTTTTTGAAAGAACTGGAGAAATCGCGAGTGACTCGTCGTGCTGTCATCCGATGGTTCAGCAAACATCGTACTCACAAGGAGACGTTTAAAAGATTGGCCAGCAATATTGAGAACAGACTACGTGACAACTACAACACATGGTGAATTGTTGAATCAGTGTATATAGTTGTACAGGGCCCCACCAGGGCCGCTTATAGTTTTTTACCCCATAACTTGAGTTTTGTCTATTTGAGGGCAAGTCTGAACATGTTTGTGTGACGTCACTGGGCAATAAAATCTAACCAATCAGCGTGCAGCTCTGCAGTTTTTTCTTTTTTCATGCTTTTATAAGCAGTGTAAAAAAATAACAGTGCTTTTATAAATCTGCTTTTATCTCTGCCTTCTGGTCTAAACGACACAAAAAAGCAGTGTAAAAAACACACAAAAAAGCAGTGTAAAAAACCACACAAAAAAGCAGTGTAAAAAAACCACACAAAAAACAGTGTAAAAAATAACTGGTTTACACTCTAGCAATGAGTCATCTTTAACGTTGCGACCCAGTTGCGGGTGGCAATGAGTCATCTTTAAAGTTGCGCCCCAGTTGCGGGTGGTACACTACTTACAATGTCACAATAAAGTCCGATCAGTGATCCGAAAAGAGGTCTGCAAAAGCTCGAACACTGCAATAAAACCAACAAGCGGTGTCCCACGAATGTGGTGTAACACGACACGATGGTGATATTGATGCCACACCATTGATGATGATGGCAAGCGTGGTACACCGCCAGCTGCGGGGTTTCTACCAATTTTCTCCACCGGACCTCATCCGTTCAGAGTCAGACCTCCATCAAAAGACTCGGTTTACACTTTTTTTGTTTTCCATTGCAAATCTTACACGGAAGAGGCCACCTGACAGTCGCGAACAGTTTGACCATACAGTGGCAGTTGGAATTTTAAACGCACTCGCTTTTTTTCTCTAATTTGCACTGTAGACTCGTGAATGCATTGAAAGAATATTGTCTGCTGTGTTTGGTACAGGTCTCTGTATGAATGCCTTTTCTCGCTACACGGGTGGTACACTGGTAGCACGTGTAATTCGCGAACCACGAGGGGCAGTTGTCAAAGTGATTGATTTGACAGGTGAGCACCATGCAGAAAAGCGAATTGTTCTGTGTGTTTTTTGGGCTTTGGTGTCATTCTTTTACTGTTGTTATATGCAGGCTTACCTGGGGAAGGGTTATCAATCCAAAAATCGTGTATACACGTGTACCTGTACCATGCACCTACACCAGATCATATACCTTGTTCACCATGTCCACGAGCACGTCGTTCTGCAGATTCGGATCAATGAAGCACTGCGCCTTCCATTCGTCTGGCGTCAAGCGTTCGGTCTGATTCAGTCCGGGCACTTTTTCGATCACCATTGGGTGCAACTTTTTGACGACGTCATCCGTGACCAGTTCGTCCAGGGTGTCATTGGGCAGTCTGAGAAGACAAATACCGTAAAGTCTTGCATATAATTGCTCCTTCCAGTTATAATACCGCCCCACCCAAAACTGGATGGAGTGTCACATGGAGGAAAACCAAAAATTAAAAATTCTGACTTGGTCGAAATCCCACCTCGTTTATAAGGCCCGGCTCCGCTTTATAAGACCACTCCCACTTATAAGGTTCTCCACACAAAATTCTACTTTTTTCACAAATGATTGATTTTCAAATTTATATTAGGAGACGTTATATGCAAGACTTTACGGTATGTTCCTTATGGTCTGGGTGATATGTCTGATGTCTGATTTCACGTGACGGACACTTTGAATTTGTTGAAAAGTAAAAACAAAATGAAACAATCCGCTGACTTGGACAGAACCACTACTGCAGTCTGCACGGATGTTTTCTGAGCCTCATACGGCTCACAGGGCGGTCCGTACGGATCTTCCTCTCCCTGAATTGAAAAAAGTACATTTTTTCAACAGTAATGTACCTAAGACAGGATGTTTTTAGAAAGCTAAACTAGCCGATGAACTACATCTACAAGCCAACTAGATTTCCCCAGAATTAGTGTTGCCCCTACCGCACAAAAAATAACAGACGGGTGTCGAACTGAATTCCGTTGGCAATTTGAATACAATTGTGTTGCACCAAAACTGTACAGAAAACTTCTTTGTCCTAAATCGAAATCGCTCATGATTTCGCAAAAACTTGCACCAGCGTCGCTATTCAGATCCAGAATTAAAATGCCACCCAAAAACCAAAAAAAGGAATGCGGCAAACAATAAGCGGTACAAGCAAACAAAACAGCACGGTGGCTAGCTGCGATATTACGCAAGTGACACTATGGGAAAAACAGTTGTAAACTGCATTAATCGCCAATAAAGCAACTAAATATATACTTTTTTTACAAAACTGCATTCTTTAACTTTTTTACTTGCAGTTGTAAACCACTACTCACACGCACATTTTTGAAAACTTGTGAAATCCATTCAATTTTTATAAGCGGCTATTGATAACAGCGATTTTGCGGCAACCATACAAACTAAACTACTGCCAAAAACTAAACTACGATTAGATTTCAGCTGCGTTAGAAAAGCAAATGAGAAAAATTCATCAACAAATTTGCTGTAGATTCATTTTTTTCACGCTCAAAAATGCCAAAGCACATCCCAAGGAACATTCCAAAATGCATTCCAAAGTTCAATGTCATCGCAATCGTCAGTTCAATCAAGTTCAATGTCAGCATGTCATGAACTTTTTGGCGCGAAATTTGGAATTTATATTGGCATTTTTCGAGCATATGTACACTTGTCAGTGAATCAGCTGAGCGTTTAGCAAGTTTTTCTATCTGGTTTCAAAGCGCAACCACTCACGCAACCTCTTCTCCGTTTTCGTCCGCCCCGTCGCCATTTTCACCATCTTCCCCATCTTTCCCTCCAGTCCCATCTGCTCCTCCCTCCCCATTCGCCCCATCCCCTGTGCCCCCTGATCCCCCACCGCCTGCTCCATTGCCCTGAAAAGTGGATGATTAGATTTGCATTGATTTGTCGTCATAATTGATGAGACTCTTGGGAAACACGGTGTTTGCAGCATCTGTACTGATTTGGCTTGAATTTGGTGGAAGAAAAACACATCAAAATTTGAATTGCTTGAAACCAGTGAATGTATTTTTCCAATAATGTGCAAAAACTGATAGTTTACTAAAAGAGATACTCACGGATGAGGCAGCTACTGCATCCGCACTTCTTGCCGAATTATCCTGAAATTTGAGAGTTTTTTAAATTGAAGAAAAACACTGAGAAAAGTCACAACAACAGGTTGTCACTTAGCAGGAAAATGTCTGTACAGGATGAAACATGTCTGTCTTGCAACCATATTTGTGCTAAAAATCTAATCCAACCAAAGTTCATTCCAATCTAACTAACCGGCCGATAGCAGCACGGATGTTTTGGGTTCGGTTCAATTTTGTCGACGACGTAAAAGTACTCCGGTCCTTCCTAAAGCATATACAAACAAAATACAATTGTATCGTAAATCGAAATACAGGGTGTTGCGAAAAGAAACTGAAGTTTATGTTTTTCCAATTTCTTTATTGTTTGGAACAATTCTAACCGCTGACAGTAGCCAAAAACTGGTTGAAACAAATAGTGAGAACAATTGAAAAATTGCCCTCTGTATACCTTTTGCTAATAATCAGCACGTTTTTGAATTTGCTAGCCCTCTGAGTAGCTATTTATACCAAGAAACAAGCATGGAAATTGTTTAATTTTTAACCTTGACTTTAAAATGTTGCTGTGCATCTGCATTTCGGAGTTTTCAGACAAAATTGCAAACAATTCTAAATGCCAAAATAGTGAATGAAGTTTGAGAACGAGCCGATTGTAGTTTTTTTACAACACCCTGTAGAAAGCATTCGACTGACTTCATAAGTGAGCGCAAGATTGCCGCAATCAGTAAACCAATCAAATCAAATAAAAAGTCCATGAAATCATGTTTTAATCGATGCCATAAAGCAAAAGACTGCATACTGAACGAAAAACGGATGTACTTAAAGGCCCGTTCATACCAGACGTATGCATTTGTACGTCTCTATGAACGAAGACGTGCCTCAAAGTGCCGTGCCGTATCATTTCAAGATTTGCGCTCGTTCATGCACACGTACGTCGCCGTACGCCTGCATACGTCTGGTATGAACGAAGACGTGCCGGGCCGGGCATGGCCGTGTGAAGCCGACGTCACTTTACAAACTTCCCAAAAGTGACATATAGTATGTTTGTGTTTTAAACCTGTCACTTTCGTAGAATACAGAGCATGCAAACTCACAGCGCTCATCTTAAAAGAACATTTGCCTTGTAACTAATTTAAAATTTGCCTTAAAACCAATTTACATGTAAGTCCAAGTTTTTTGTTCAAAAAAATAAGAAAGAGGGGGGTGGCGACGCAGCCGCAAGCCAGTTAAATCCAGTTACTGGCGGCCCCCATCACCAGATCCATGGGTAATAATTATGGGTAATAATTATCGACCGCGCCAACCACACACCAGCGAAACACGGGGGACGCACAGGTTACACCTGCTCCGGCAACCCCAAAGCTGGACTCGGCCACGCCCCCCGGGTTGAGCCGGCGGTCTTACAGGCTTCGCTGCCCCCAATGAGGTGTGGGAGCTGTGAATTGCATGAATCAGCAACTTGCCAGATCGTTTTTATATTTAGTTGACTATCCGTGAAACACGAGCATTATCGTTCGGTAGTCAGCACCAATCGATAAGTATCCGCTTCGTATGTTTGATTGTGTGCAAAATTTTGCATTCCCAATGTGCACCGTGACAAATTGGACTCACCTTTTTAGCAGTTCTCTGCATCACAAAACAAAAAATAACATCAACGGTGTTACCCCTCCTTCCAATTACTTTTCTGTTTGCGTTGCTGAGTCTATTCAACGTCGGCACCTATTTACCGTAGTTGATTGAAATTTCAACTAAATTGATTTTTACAAATTTCGAATTGTAAAAAAGATTTATACACGTAACAAAAAATTGGCTGCTCCCCGTTTCCAGCTTAGCTTAACTGGATTTTTTGATTCTGAAATTCAGAACTGAAGTTTGGATTTTTATTCAAGGTTCTTTGAGTGACCCACCGGCCAGTGGGTTGGTGTTCCAGTGCAACAAGGCAAAAAGTTCAGAAATACAACTGAGCAAAATTGAAAATGACACATGCGCTTTCTCATCTACAATTCAAAAATTTTTCACATCAAAATCAATAATTTTGCGAGCGGGGCCGTACGTCACTTTTGGGAAGTCTGTAAAGTGACGTCCGGTTCACACGGCCATGCCCGGCCCGGCACGGCTTCGTTCATACCAGACGTATGCAGACGTACGTCGTATGTGTGCATGAACGAGCGCAAATCCCAAAACAAGACGTGACGTGCCGTGCCGTACGCGCACAGGTCAGTATGAACGGGCCTTAACGCTGGTGGTTTTCGCACACAACAACACATCGTTTGCATTGTATAACACGAGCTGGATATTATGTCTGCTTGTAATCGGTAGAATTCCAACTGCTCGCCACATTATTCTCTTAAATAGAATTGAATTTAATTTCAAACTAAAAAATAGAACTCACATTGCCGTTGCCACCACCGCCGCCACTACCGCCACCACACGCAAATACTGTCGTTTGCCAATATACGACTGTCGCTAGAAACAGGCAAACTGACTGCACTGCACTCGACATGGTCTGCTGAACAACAGGTGGCTCGCTTGGACAACTGAAACTTTTTTGTCGTGTGTAATTTCACCAAAATTCACTTAGAATTTCTCCGACGAATTAAACTTATTTGTTTCGGAAAACAATGTTAATTCCCGTTATCAGTATCCGGACACTGTTTCACACTAGCGATAACATGTTTAGCAAATAAACCGAGTTATTTTGCCTAACACATGATCGAACTGGAGACTTCTGCGTAACTGGCATTGATTTTTTTGTAACAGAGACGTTTCAAGTGGAAACCATGCAATTCAGTTTTGTGTCGCGCAATCATAGTGTGCCTGGAGTGCATGAAAAGTTACACCATTATTGACGTAAGTTTTATACGCATTTAGTGCAATTAGAAAGGTTTTTACACGAAAAAATGAAAGTTATAAACTGTTTTCACCATTAACACCAGCGCACGAAGAGGAAACAAACACATTATTTTTGCGCTTTTGTTTTGAATTTTACTCTGAATGCTGAGTTTTTGCCACGACAGTGTGTATTTCAACAGCAAACCGTCAATTAACATGCTGCACAATTGGTCACAAAATACAACAAAATATGATGATAAGTCAATGAGTGAAAAATTCATAATTTGGAATCAATGCAACAAGACAAATAATCAAGTAAAGAACCAAAATGCTGGTTTAAAAAATTCAATTTTGCCTTCTGTGATCAGTTTATCAGTCGATCCAATAGTAACGGTATAATCGCTCCTGCAAATATCCGAAAAATAAGCGAAAACTTTTAAATAAAATAATCTAATTCTATATATTTAAATAGAAATTTCTATATTTAAATACAATAATCTATTCTAGTCCACGGAATCGCTGTGCATCTTTGACAGTCCACTTAACCACCGGAGATACTTGCCACCGGGCGAGCATTGGGGCCACCAATCAACCAAAAACACCACTCAACTTTAAGAAACATAAAAACAGCTCACGTTTTCGTCGTTTTTCAATTCCATATTGTGCTTTCACGGCGTCTTCCGATCGGGCACTGTTGTCCTGAATGAACACTTTTTCTTATCAAACGTTCCTAGTTGCGCAAAAATGAAAAATAAATAAAACCGAATTTGCTTTCCAAAAAGCCTACCGGTCGCCAACAACATGGATGTTCGGGATTGTGCAGTATTTCGTCAACGACGTAAAAATATTCTTCCTGCGATGAAAAACGGCAATGACAAAATTTTGTTGCTCTGTTTTGAAGGCCATAAAACAAGATTTTCTTTTCGTCAGAAAAAAAAATATTAGTAGGTTAAAAAAACCGTTGAACTAATTGAAAGGGAAAAAGTTTTGATCGACGAAACCAACTTATAATCCAAATGAGTACCAAGAGTTGACCTAAGCACCTAAGCGTGGACCTGAGTGTTGACCAATGTGTAGACTTAAATGTTGACCAAAGTGTTAAATTAAATGTTGAACCTACATTAGTGCACACCTGGGTGGTGCCTTAAACGTTGGCCTAAGTGTTAGCCTAAATGTTGACCTTAATGTTGACCTAACGTTAACCTTAGTGTTAACCTTAATGTTGACCTAAATGTTATCGTTAGTTTTGACCTAAATATTGACCTAAGTGTTGCCCTAAGGTTGATAAGGTGACCTAAATTTAGACCTAAAAACTGACCTAAGTCTTGACCAAAATTTTGACCCAAATTTTGATCTGAGTGTTGACTTAAATGTCAACTTAAGTGCTTGCTAAGTGTTGACCCAAATGAAAGTCAACCAATGTGTAGACCTAAGTGCTAATCCATGTGTTGAGCTATTTATCAACTTCAACCTTCTCTTGATCGCCACCGCCGCTGTCGCCGTTGCCCATGCAGGCGTCACTGGCCGCAGCGTTCATCAAAAACACAACCAACAAAATGCGCCAAAAAGTGTTACTTCTTGTCAGTATCGTCATGATTGTTGGTGAGATTCTTGCTGTTCTGCAGTTGGTTTGTTTCTCGTTTTATTCCCACTTTGTCTGACAAACTCAACTTTTTTTGCGGATCGTCGCGTTTTTCTCGTGATCATAAATGCATTATTTACAGAGAAAACTTTTATTGAAAGTGTTCAAAAATCTGCACACAAAAATGATTCCACGTGTTATGGGAAGACAGCTGTAAAACAGGCATATGAAATAATCAAGCATCACGCATTTGTTTTTTCAATAGATACGCACGAACAATTTCTGCTGCAAATGCACGGGTGTTGTTGTTGCTGTTTTTCAAACGTACTTAGAACCGTTCTGTTGCAACTGTTAGTGGTGTACCTTGGTAAAGAAGTGCGTTCATCAACAGATACAGAACATGAAAAATGAAAGAAAATGTTCAAAATGCACTGAAAGCCTGTTGTTCTTCATTATTGCGTTGTTAGACGAGCCCAAAGAAACGGCAAAACGCTTCCTGAAAAATAAACAGATTCCCAGACAGAAGTCCAAATTTTGAAAAATTTGCAACGTAATGGAACAGTTGCGAAATTGCGACACAAACTTTTGCGCCGGTCGTTCGGTCCGAATTGCGCCTTCACCTCCGCTGGTGGACGCGCGTTATTGGTCTGAAAGTTGTTATAGCACGTTTGTTTAAACCTGTCACTTTATTCCGCAGAATACAGAGCCCTCCGAGACAAAAAAAATGAGATGAGAGTTGCAGGAAAACATAATTTCTGGTCAGTGTCTGCACCTGATTTCGAAACACTCATTAAATCACTATTGTTCTATGTTGGTTGTATAATCAGTCCGTTTGATTTCATCCTAACCCGATACATTCGTTGGTTTTCTCTGTAATTCAACATTTCGCATGCTCTGTATTCTGCGAAACAGTGACAGGTTTAAAAAATACACTTTAGAAAAAGATTTCACAATCTGTGGCATTCATCATTTGGATTAAGGTATTATACCTTCACTGAGATGCATAGAACACGAGATGATGTGAGACTATTGGGTTACCGTTTACTGGGACAATTATTGTTCTTTTTGCAAAACATGTCTAGTAACAACACCTGTGCGAATATTACCGGAAATTTGCATTTTTAGCAAATTTCTGCTGATGTGCAAATGTCCGCGCAAACAGGTACCGATGTGTGAAATTTCATTGCAAATAAGTCGTGCATTTTATCACAAAAAACGGACGAAAGAGCGTTAAGTTTTCCTAAAGGCAACAAAAGAACAACAAACAAGTATAACCTCTCTGTAGCAACAAGGATCCTTCGAGTCTTCTCCATCCCCCTCTTCCCCTTTGCCATTCCCGCTCCCGTTCGAATCCGCCTGCGCTTTTTGTGCCGCTTCTTGTAGCTCGATTTCGAAATTCTCTGGACTCTTGGATTTGCCCTTTTTTCCGTTACCACCGCCGTTTCCATCGCCTTCCTGGAATCTATCTATCTTGGAAAAGCTTTTTTTAGTTTTTTTTTGTTTTTAATTTTGCTTTCTCCTTTTTTAATTGCAGTAATTGAATGGCACGTTTGGTTGGTTTTTGAATTCAACAAAAAAAAACAACAACAAAGTTAGTGTTTCACCGAAGCGCATGTCGACACACCGCTGCAAACTGCGAACAGGAGAGCTGAGTACAAAACGAAGCGCATTTTTCGTTGTCTGAAAAGGCTGGGAAGAAATGCGAGTTTTGGAATTTAGTGGTTCATTTTTGTGTAATTTGTACAATTCTTCTTTTCAGTATTTCTACGTTCTGAGCAAAAAACACCGATTTACCGTGTGTGACAGAAAGAAACAGCAAAACTCCACGTGTGTAATTTCACGTTCTCTCTTCTCACACGAAACAGTTTATAGTAAATAGCCATAATTGATTGATTTTTTTGTTTATTCCAGGTCGTTTGTACGTCCGTTTTCTTTAACCTATTTTTGCTCTTCATTTAGAAAAAAGTATCGATTAGAAATGCGTTCGTTGGTTTTAGTGACGTAAAAACGTGTTTTTATTAACATTAACGTTCGTTTCATTGTTAATCATGCGGATGCGCGAGCGAGCGCAGCGAGCGGAGAGCGCATCACGCATAATATGAGCCGTTATACCCCAGCGCGCTTTTTTCAAAATTGCTCGCTGCCTCCAGCGAGCATAGTATAAGCCACAAACTTGGCTCTGTGCACACGAAACGAACACCCAAAGTTGTGTTCTGAGCCGCGAAAAAATTTTCATCGGACGACTTTTCATACGCTGTAGACACGAAAAACCTATTCTGAAAACAGTGTTACTTATTTTCCTTGGTATTTTTTTTCAGGTATGTAATCAACATGTGTTCGCCCTTTCAATTTTTACCTACGACACTTTCACAGTCAAACAAAAATGTTTCCTGGGGTAATTTCAACCGTAGATTTTGCTCTTTGGGTTAATTTTTTGCCCCGACCTTGTTTTTGGGTAAATAAAAATTGGGCATTTTTAAAAGTTCGCAGGGTTTTCACCTGGTTTTAAGTGTTCGCCCTTTCAATTTTTAGCTGGGACACTTTCACAGTTGAACAAAAATGTTTCCTAGGGTAATTTCATCCGTAGATTCTGAAAATTTAGTTTATTTTTTGCCAGGGCATTTTTTTGGGTCAAAATTGTGCATTTTTTAAAGTTGGTAGCATTTTGACTGAGTATCAGTTTTTCACTCTTACAAATTTTGTCTGAGCTACGAAAAATAGGAGAAATGTTTAGTCCGTAGGAATTCAATGCGCTGATCACGGATTTTGGGTTAGTTTTTTACGTGAGCAACTCTAGATGCTGAATCGTCACGATTTCGGGCGAATCGGCCGTGGAAATCGGCGAAATCGGTCCAGGAACGAAAAACAAGAAAAGGGTGTTTTCCAGGGTAATTCAATGCGCTGATCACGAATTTTGGGTTAGTTTTCTAACGTGAGCAACTCTAGATGCTGAATCGTGACGATTTCGGGCGAATCGGCCGTGGAAGTTGGCGAAATCGGTCCAGGAACGAAAAACAAGAAAAGGGTGTTTTCCAGGGTAATTCAATCCGCTGATCACGAATTTTGGGTTAGTTTTCTTACGTGATCAACTGTAGATGCTGAATCGTGACGATTTCGGGCGAATCGGCCGTGGAAATTGGCGAAATCGGTCCAGGAACGAAAAACAAGGAAATGGTGTTTTCCAGGGTAATTCAATGCGCTGATCACGAAATTTGGGTTAGTTTTTTTACGTGAGCAACTCTAGATGCTGAATCGTGACGATTTCGGGCGAATCGGCCGTGGAAATTGGCGAAATCGGTCCAGGAACGAAAAACAAGAAAATGGTGTTTTCCAGGGTAATTCAATGCGCTGATCACGAAATTTGGGTTAGTTTTTTTACGTGAGCAACTCTAGATGCTGAATCGTGACGATTTCGGGCGAATCGGCCGTGGAAGTTGGCGAAATCGGTCCAGGAACGAAAAACAAGAAAAGGATGTTTTCCAGGGTAATTCAATGCGCTGATCACGAATTTTGGGTTAGTTTTCTTACGTGAGCAACTCTAGATGCTGAATCGTAACGATTTCGGGCGAATCGGCCGTGGAAATTGGCGAAATCGGTTCAGGAACGAAAAACAAGAAAATGGTGTTTCCCAGGGTAATTCAATGCGCTGATCACGAAATTTGGGTTAGTTTTTTTACGTGAGCAACTCTAGATGCTGAATCGTGACGATTTCGGGCGAATCGGCCGTGGAAGTTGGCGAAATCGGTCCAGGAACGTAAAACAAGAAAAGGGTGTTTTCCAGGGTAATTCAAGGCGCTGATCACGAATTTTGATTAGTTTTTTACGTGAGCAACTCTAGATGCTGAATTGTGACGATTTCGGGCGAATCGGCCGTGGAAGTTGGCGAAATCGGTCCAGGAACGAAAAACAAGAAAAGGGTGTTTTCCAGAATAACTCAATGCGCTGATCACGAATTTTGGGTTAGTTTTCTTACGTGAGCAACTCTAGATGCTAAATCGTGACGATATCGGGCGAATCGGCCGTGGAAGTTGGCGAAAGCGGTCCAGGAACGAAAAACAAGAAAACGGTGTTTTTCAGGGTAATTCAATGCACTGATCCCGGATTTTGGGTTAGTTTCTTATGTGAGCAACTCTAGATACTGAATCGTGACGATTTCGGGCGAATCGGCCGTGGAAGTTGGCGAAATCGGTCCGGAAACGAAAAACAAGAAAAGGGTGTTTCCCAGGGTAATTCAATGCGCTGATCACGGATTTTGGGTTAGTTTTTTATGTGAGCAACTCTAGATACTGAATCGTGACGGTTTCGGGCGAACCGCTGTGGAAATTAGCGAAATCGGTCCAAATACAAAAAAACTGTGTTGTCCATGGTAATTCATTGCGCCGATCACGGCTTTTGGGTCAGTTTTCTTATGTGAGCAATTCTAGATACTGAATCGTGACGATGTCGGGCGAATCGGCCGTAGAAATAGCATAGGCGAAATTGGCCCAAAAAACGAAAAATGAAAACCCTGAGGTATCCGGGGTTTAGAAGAATGTGTGACGAACGAGATGTGAATTTGGTTCGACCTTCGGAACTTATTTAAAAGTCAGAATATTATCTAAAAATGCGGGAGACACATATAAAAGGAGGAATATGGCTTTGTGTAAGCAGTGAGAGACTTGGCTCGACAACTCTTTTCAAGTCTCTGATGTGGTACACACGGATACAAGTACATAAAAGCCATATTTTTGCGCCGTTTATTCACTATTTCGGTTGCACATGTACTTTGTAGACAATTAAAACTTCAACATTTGCGGTATTTCGGGCATTTAGCGACCACTAAAACCACTAAAATAACGATCAGACTTCAGATCGCTGATACTGGTTTGCCCAGAACAAAGTGTATCGCAGAGGCATTAGGGAACGCAAGGTCTCCTTCTGTGGCAAAGGCAACGACGCACGGGACAGACAGTTTATCCTGCCACTTGAGTTTGGTAAAAAGGCTGAAAATCAACGGAAGACAACACCTTTTTGTCACTGATGCTGGTGTGTACACAGCGATGCGTACGTTAGCAACGATAAAACCACATGAAACAATGTTTTGCAGTCTCCCGTTTATTCGCTATTTCGGTTGCACATGTACTTTGTAGACAATTAAAACTTCAACATTTGCGGTATTTCGGGCATTTAGCGACCACTAAAACCACCAAAATAACGATCAGACTTCAGATCGCTGATACTGGTTTGCCCAGGACAAAGTGTATCGCAGAGGCATTAGGGAACGCAAGGTCTCCTTCTGTGGCAAAGGCAACGACTCACGGGACAGACAGTTTTGCCACTTGAGTTTGGTAAAAAGGCTGAAAATCAACGGAAGACAACACCATTTTGTCACTGATGCTGGTGTGTACACAGCGATGCGTACGTTAGCAACGATAAAACCACATGAAACAATGTTTTGCAGTCTCTGATTTTTCTGTTTTTGCACAGAATTTACAGATTGTTTATTTACAGAAGTTCTGCACAGAATTTGCACAGAATTTCGCACATGATGTGATTTCAAACTAAACTGGAAAGGACAGTTAAAAAACAATTTTAAAACTGTTTTACACTTTTCAGTAAAACAAACGCGGCGCAAAAATATAGCTTTTATGTACTTGTGTCCGTGTGTACCACATCAGAGACTTGAAAAGAGTTGTCGAGCCAAGTCTCTCACTGCTTACACAAAGCCATATTCCTCCTTTTATATGCGTCTCCCGCATTTTTAGATAATTGTGTAATGTTGTGTCCCCCTCTTTCAATGGAATCACAAAGGTTTTATCGTCATGAATCTCGAGTAAAACATGTCACATATATTTTTGTAAATGTCCCGAACAACGCGCAAAAAACTTGATACCCTCCACACCAGCTACCACTGTAAGCTCAACTCAACCAACAAAAAAAAAAGATTTTGGTGGCAAGCAAAACACATTAGTCGACAACGAAACAACAAGTTCACCACAGCAATCATGCGGATGCGCGATCGAGCGAAGCGAGCGGATAGTGCATCACGCATTATATGACCAGTTATACCCCAGTGCGCGTTTTCCATATAAAGATGATGTCCTGCAGCGAGCACAATGCAGGCTGCGACCAAATTTTCGCGACACACGAAACGAGCATCCAAAGTTTTTATGGTGTGCCGCGGAGAAATTTTTTT